>QFET01006839.1:0-24354 GCA_003316355.1 Tuber calosporum | reverse complement strand
GGGGGGGAACGGAGTTGGCAGAAATACAAGATGGCCCCATGGACGGGGCCTGTAATTTGCATGTCTTAGCATATGCATGACTTTGCCAGAGCGAAGTCAAGGGCAACAAGTATCCGTACTCGTACATGAGACACAGAAAATATGGAAAAAAAGTCTGCCTGGATTTGAGCGCCCAGACTGTGCGAGTACTACAGTACACCAATGACCATGCAGGGAAGGTTTGGCTGCATTCCTACTCATACTAACGAGTACACACAAGGGTATATTAGGGTGGTTAAACTTGATCAACAGTTCGATACCTTTGTGCTGGATCCTGGTGCAGAGCCCTGTGTAACCCCTCCAAGTCCGTGAAGGGACCAGACTACGGCATCTGCACCTGGGCCTTGCGCACATGTGCTGCCACTAAGAAATACCATACTGAACCGTATCATACTCGACCATTCTCAGTCGAATATCCTAATCCGGCTCAGTCGGCATGCGCCAGCCCGGCTCCGGAATGGAAGGGCGCCGTAAGATAGTACTTTTATTTGTGTTATAGTCAATCCTTTAGCAAGGGCGTAGCGAAGGTAAGAAGAGACTCTCTGTTGTTTTATCCGTTTTATTCTTATTCCTGTGCTTTTAGAAAATTCCATTACAAGACCCTGTAAGCAAGAAAACCCCCCGTTGCGATTGGGTTATTGCCGGACAGAGCGCTGAGCATCATCGTGCGGGTTAGGAGGCTGTGTTTCAACACATAGGTTAGTTTTCTCCAACGAAGTTCCCCCTTCCTGTCCTTTTACAGATCCTCCGTGCTGACTCTGAAATTCAGGGCTCTTTTTTTTTCTTTACACAAAATCGCCTACCGCCACACGATAGAAAAGCCCCAGCTTAATTATTGACAAGATAAGGCCGAGACGTCTGAATTCCCAGATTATTAGTTAATTGAGGATATATTATACATATCGTATGATAATTCATGAGAGGGTCGGCATGGAAGGTGCGAAATCGGAGTGGCCGTGTTTTTCGGCTTTTTGGTGTGGTTTTCGCTGGCCGCTGCGAAGCGTGATACGGTTGAAACCAAATGATTGAGAATCACGCTAGGACGTTGGAGTAGCCTTTCCTAGTAAGGTCAATCGCCTCGGCCGAGGGGGTGAAGGATCTTCCCCACTGTGTTTTATCCCCCTAATCTAAAGGGGGAAATTCTGGACGTCCTAGCGCCATTTCTCAATTATTTCGGGTTTTTACGGTATGTGAGGAGAATGACCAACGATCAACTCGTACCGCCACCTGCACTTGCACGTCACTACCATACCGTGATACAATAGGCGCCGTTATGGGATCATCTCGTCCATATCCTACGCTGCCAAACGGAATAGGGTCACAGGCAACAGATGATAGGTGCTGCCATTGCCCCCCCGAGTTATCAAGTTTATTCGAGAACCCTCGGGAGACACCGCCAAGAATGGCTGTACTGTCACCCCTCCACAAGCCGAGTAAGGCTGGGCACCGTACTCGAGTACAGTAACAACACACATATAATATGATACTAGAGCACACGGATAGTCGCACCCGGCGGAAGCCCTATTCTACACCAGCCAATCCCGGGCCCTTCCCGGTAATGTTAGAAATGCTCTTTATCCTTGCAATAACAGAACATTTCACTCACATCACGGGAAGTAATACTCCAACCCCCAAGCAAGACACGGTCATGTAAAAATATGCAAGAACCGCTGCTAGATTTTAGGATTTTCCCCACGCCAAAAACATAGGTATCCGGATGGTTGTGTATTGCTTGAAAATCTCCTCTTTGGGAGAATGCCCGTGTAGGTGCAAGGGTAGTGAGCGATTAACCTCAGCAGGCTAGGGTAGATTTGGGTGGTTAACCTTATATAACTGTTCAATAACTTCTTGCCGGACACTGTTGAGATATGCCTATTGCCTTATTTGGCACTGCCAGATATCGTTGGGTGGCACAAGTACGAGTACAAGTATTATACGGTATCATACCAGGGAAGATGTTTTCCAACAGGGCAGGGGTTATTTTGCGGGTTAACTTGAATCAACTGTGCTAAAAATTTATCCCTGGCACTTGTGCTCATACCGTACGTTGCGCCTTTGCTGGTACAAAGAAAGCGTTGCTGTTGTGATATTGACAGACAGCGAGCGCACTTGGACTTTGAGCGAGTGCGGGATCCAGGGAGGTAGCTGGTATTGACAAGGTTTCTTGCATCCACACCCCACACACCACACACCACACAAACCACACCCGTCCACCATTTACTTCGCTCATGCTGTGTACCGCACACTGCACACACTAGGGGTCCTCAAAGTAGAATGGTAGCGTTGATTCCTTGATTCAGCTGGGCTTGGGTCTGGCCAATCATGTCTAAAACCCATGGCCCAGTTTTGAGTACCCCCTTAGGGGTTGGGTAATTCTCCAGGTCAAGCAAAAAAAATAATAGAGCGGGTGGTTGTAGACTGTGATACCTTCGTCGAGCAGTATGTACTTTCTCTACCATTCCATCTGTTGCCATGCCCGCTCACTTTTTTTTTTTTTCCACGCATGACGCCCAGTCTGACATCGGCCATTATCTTTACATTACCTGCTGCCATGTCACTCTCTGACCTATCACTCGCGCTGGACCTCTAGTCTCATTTCCAGTCTCCCCCAATGATGCAATCTATATAGTAGGGGTCCTCAAAGTAGCAGGACAACGGTGGTCTTTCAATTCGGGCTGGGAGATGATTGGCTAAGAGCTGCCAAGTTGACTGCGGAACATGAGGAGACGATTTCCACTCCTCAAGCCAGTTTCCTGGTGCTAGCAAAGCTTTCTAATCCTTAAAGAGTTATTTAGGGTGATTGGCATGGTGATGGCTATGTCATGTGAAAGCCATGTTGTATGATACTGGTACACACACCATACACTACGGGCACACCCGCGCGGGCACACACAACACAAACAGGCAGATAGATTATTGACAGATTCGCCATGACCTCCCCAAAATTGTGTGAGGTTCGGTACGTACAAGAGTACAGACGAGAGGATGGACTGTCAGATACACACACTGACAGACAGATTTTGCCATCAGCCCCCGAACAGTGAATGAGACCCGGAAGGCGGGGGGATAGAAGGCCAGGCACATACCCAGTCACACCCAGACACACTCAGATACCGGACTACCTATTCACCCACATACTCGAGTACTGTGGGGTAAAGGCTGGACAACAGGGAACCTGGTATCTAGTAATATGAGCTGTATGGCCCGTAAAGCTCTTATACCTCCCCCCACACCTCAAGAGCAATACCAGTCAACAACAGAATAGCGGGGGCGTTTTACATAGCTGTTTCTAGGGTTTCGTCTAGGGATATTGTCAACCCTTATCACACCCAATAGTGAAAAGAGAGGGCTAGAAGCGAGGTTAGTGAAGCGCTTCCAAGGGCTGGCAGTGCAGGAAGTTTATGGAAACCTTGCGGGCGTGGCTATATTCAAATAATCTACTGCGGCTGTTACAAAACCATTCGCCAACGAAGAAAAAAAAAAAAAAAAAAAATCATGTCTCATCTGTAGATATAGTCCCTTGCACTAGATACAAGTATAAATACAGTATAGTTCAATAGCTTATAGATGTAACAATCGCGTAGGGAGACGAGGGAAAGACCGGTGTAAAGATCGATAACTTATTCCCCATACTTGTACCTCCCGATCCCTGATCCGTTAAACTTCCTGACGCAAGAACCTTTACCTGATAGTGCATGCCAAGCTAGAAGCCTCAAATGGTACGCGTGGCTTTGATATAATACAGCTCAACGCATACTCCATCCAAAAGCCACCACCGATTCCACCAACTCTCCAAGTAACTTGGAATCAAGCCTGAGAAACCAGGGCCGTGCTCTGGAGATGTATAGCCGCACACTAGCAAGCGCCTAACCTATATTCCCACGTTTATTAGAAAGCCTTCCTCGTAATTACTCTCACCCGGGTATCAAATTTAGTATCTATTAGATCCTATTCCCTCCTGCCCAAACAAGTAGGTATCTAACTGATGGGGAGGTAATCCCGATTGCTAGTCGGCGTGGTATGGTGGGTGGCCTGAGAACATTGTGTTACCCTATCCCGTAATCCTGTGTGTGTTGGTCATGTGGCGCACCTCAGAGGTGACTGCTAACAGAATTTCCTTGGTATGGGCTTATTATCACGTGATTAATTATGGGTATATAAGGAGGAGGAATTCCCTACATGTTGCGATATGGTTCGATAGCGCAAGCATGGAAATTAATCTTTAAGTCTAGTCTAGATTGCATTAAATTCTCAGTGCCAACTTTGTCACAAAGCAAGCCTCTGAAATATGCAATCTTTTTAGGTTATGAGTCCGGGTTTGCAAGCATTTCTGCAAACCTAACCATCATAGACCGTCAGACTAAAGCAAATTCCTAAGCGAACCGCAACTACCATCTCCCCCTCACATTCACACACATCCCCAGTACACTTTTTTTTTTTTTTTTTTTTTTTTTCATTATTGTGTGGGCTCTCTCCTGTCACATGGGTTTTTCCTGTTGCAAGGCCTCTCGGGGCAAGTGGTGGCTCGAGCTTTCTTTCCTGTCCTAGAGAGAAACAAACCGGTCAAGGGCCACTTGTCGAACACATCAACTATCTCCACAGCGCAAGTGTTTTCCCCCTCCGCTGCGAAGAATTCGCTATCAGTAACAAGTCTCAATCCCCTTCCCGGATGCACGGAGAAGTGAAAATTTTGTTATCAGGAGGGAAGAGTACATCCACCGCAACCCCAAGAGACAGAACCCAAATGAGGACGCTGAGAGAGAGACCTGTCGTCAATGGACCTGCAATCCCATGCACTTTCCCTTCACACCCCTGTCCTATCTCCACGCTTTACTACTACTGGGTTTGGGTTCCCTTTCGTGGTCTCGAGAAGGGTCGGAATGCTCTGTCGCCGCGGAGCGCATCTAATCAGCCAGGGCCCCCGAGCACTTGAGGGAGGTGGGTATCTTTGCTTTATTTGCTCCTTTTGGTAGCTAGTCTTGGACCTTGGTCCAAAGCTCACCCACCCCCCAACAACATGTATTTCCGTGACACCTCGAATATCTTTAGGGCTCAGCTTTTCTCCTTTTTCCTCTTACACCTTCGCTCCACCCTAATTGCTCCATAAAGATTCTTACTTTTTCCTAAGCGAGAGGGTCCAGGCAAAATGAAGGGTAAAACCCCATTTTGACTCCCTAGATCGCGATATTCTAACTTCGTTTAGGAACAATACCTCAAATATACCCCAAGCCTCTAGCAAATACTCACCGTGGGTAATAGGATACCCTACCTGTCAGGAGGACGTATCGCGAAGAAACCCACCATGTCGGAAATATAACTGAACGGCCTGTAGGGGATGCGGGGGAGAGGAATGGAAAGAAAAAAGGGGAATGAGGCATAAGAAACAGGAGAGCGGAAAAGGAGAGCATGCGAACTACTAAATCCCTCTGGGGTTCTTGGGCATTCAAGAGGCTTCCTTAGGTTTTAGGAAGTGTGCGGATCCCCTGCTCCACGCTTCAGCTAGATCCACACCAATTGCGCCTTCTTCCCTCCTAGCCTGCTCTCTTCCACCTTCACCCTTTGGGAGTCGCTAGGGTTCGGGATTCTGGCTATAAGAAGGCCAGTCGATAACACCGTAAATCTCCTAATATTTGACAGTTGGATATAACGGATTTTAGACATTAACTTGATTCTGAGATAGAGCTGTCTAGCCCTAGTTTAGTTGAATGAAGGAATAGACAGTAAGCATGTGGATTCCCCACGGGATACTAAAGCCCGATTCCCCGAAGAACCCAAGGCATGAGGGAGGGCCAGCATGTCATGTATCAACTTGAACTTTCTCACAAGCTAGAAGACTTTGAATACTCCTGCACGCTTTCAATTTCCCGGATAGCTAGATACCGCGACTGTATCGAGCATTGCTATCAGAGAGACACTTAACCTCTCGAGCACCAACCTGCAGATCTACCGAGTAAATTCCGGCAAGGAAGCATGGCTGGCACAGTAGAAAGAGAGAGCCTGATTCAGAATCACCTACTATCACTCGATGAACTCACAGCCCATTGGAAGGTACTTGAAAGAAAAAAAGACCTTCAATGTCTCGCTACTAAACCAAAATTGGCTACCTTTGCCGCCGGATAACTTGAAGATTTTTGTTGACCTTCCAAAGGATTTTTATCTTGGTAGGAAAACAAAAATATATAGGTAGTGCAAATAAGAGTGATAAATTTATCACAGGAATTAATGGTATACTTCATAGTAGGATTCTCTGTCAGTAAAGACTTGGGGCTATCTTGAGATGGTCTTCAAGGATCACCATTTGCCAAACCCGTAAATGTGACAGTTGACAAGGTGTAGGGTTGTAGTTGTAATAACAATCGAGGATCGATGATCAAATACTTGTTGCCTGTAACAAGTATCAACCAGAGAGGTCTCGGTAAGAGATGGCCTCAGTACCTGATTGGCAGATTGTGTGCCGTCAGGAATACTAGCCTAATGTAAATAAGGGAGAACTTGAAGTTTATACCAAACTGTATAGGACCTTCTCGCTGCTGAGATCGGAGGACAAAATATAGTCGTTGGCCAGGAGTAGCATACCTAGAAATCGCTACGTGTTTAGGTTCCGGGTGCTTCTTAGCTACCGGAAATTGGCTCGAGATAAGATCATTAAAGACATTAACGTCTACGTGGGTGTTGCAAGAATCTCCGGTAATGTGGACTTTGGCTTGGCGCTAACTTACCTGTGTGGCAGAGTTTGCTAGTTGGAGGATGTGGTCCTGTAACTGCCTGGATTTTGCCCTGCAGAGATTTCATGTGGAAGAGAGAGCTCTTGGCGTGCAGGTTTTTCCTTTATAAGGCACAGCTCCTTCCTTTCTTAGTTGAGACAGACAAGCCATCAGACAACACTTCAATAACACACATACACACACTCTCTCTATTGGGCTAAGTCCCATCTTTGATTCCTTCCTCTTATTCCTTGGGTTATAGAGCCAACCTACAGTTCTATCTATCATCATCATACCATTGGATTTACCAAGAGCGGATATCAAGGGGATCATTGCCAGGTTACAGCGCAGCGAACACACCATCCATCAAAGGGAAGACAAGAAGCATACCCCACACCTGTACTTGTGTCTGTCTGATAAAAAATGCCGAGCCTAGCCTCCACATTTCCGAATACTGGTATGGACATGAGTACCGTAGCACGAGAAGATTCTGCCATTTTTCAGGTAACAAACAAGTCTGGTGTGGTGATGATGCCAGTATGGTGCCCGAGACTGATTTTATTGGCCTTCTTGTTCCCTGCCATCTTACTTTACTCGAGATACTTGAGATGAGGTCCTAACTTCTTGTCTCAGAGAAAGATCGGCAACCTCACTTACCCAATACGGTAGGAGTACCGTACTGATATCATGTAATGTCTTAGCCTCAAGATCGCATCTTTGCGTGATTCTCTTATACTTGAGTATTCAAGATAATGCGGTATGAAGACGCGACAACCCACTGCACACCATCAACCATCTTTTCTTCTCTGCTATTAAATTACTCATATCCTCCTATCGGTGCAAGTGCGATGCCGTGAACCGGGGCCAGTGCTTGTCCCTCCCCTAAGAATTCACTTTAACCCCGAACACAGCCTCACAAGAGCGCCCTCACGCTCATCAGCGAGATGGGTTCGTCGAACGGCTTTAGATCAATTGAGTTGCCTCAGAATTTGTGAACCTGCTGCCGTAGTGCGTTGGTGGTATTCTAGCTACCTCCATCACTGTACTCACGCGGCCGGATCGGTTTTCTGGACACTTTGTACTATACCGGAATTTCCACCTCAGATGCCCTGCTTCAACTCCGTCGTGCCTGTCGGTGGTTTTGGTGGGCGCATCGCTCAGTGCTTAGTAAGCCACAGTATTAGCCAACCTTGACTTTGTTTCAGTCCGCTTGACATCCCAGGAGGCAGAGTTGTCCCAGAGATGATTATCTCTAACTTTGCACCGCGAAATCCCTCTTGGTCGTAAGCCCCTTCGCTGCTCTCAGAAATACAGACGTGCGCAGTTACCAACTGCGCACGCCCACCGGAAGGTGCTTCGCAAATGCTCCTGTGCCCTTCATCGGAATCGGGGAATATGCATATTAGTGCGGGGTTAACAGAAATAGCCCTCCGATTTTTATTGACACACGAAAGTTCTACAATCTCCACTGACTATTCTACTGGGATTATTCCGTTGAACGTGCTTGATTGTGTGGATATGCATCTTAATCAAACGTACACAATCTGACCAGCCATCCAGAGAGATCCAGAAATCGGATGGGTATCGCTGTACGAATTCTTATCACTCAGTCTGAAGGAAATATTTTTCACAACCCATAAGTCACCACAGGCGCCAAAGTGATGATATAAGAATGGTGGATATAATCCAGAGTCACACCGGATGGTTGTGTTTGTACCCAAACTCCGCACCCTTCCGAGAATTGAAGGATGTTCCTTCTGGGAAGGGGTATTCCTACGAGCCAGTACCACGCACTCCAGAAGTTCAAACATGAAACAGAAGGGAGCAATTAATAACACTAAGGTTATTATATCTCAGCGGCACAGCAGTTGGGTGAACAAACTCAAGTATGATGTGGGGGTAACTGATTTAATGATAAGGCCAAGAGATGCGTTCCTTAACATCGCTATCCCCAAAGTAACATTGGCAGAAACGACAGGAGTAACATAATGAAAGTAACTAGATCCTGATCACAACACATCCTTCGGTTCTTCCGCACATTTTCATCATGACAAAGGAAAAGCAAAGGATTGAGGGGAATTCTCGGAAACAGCCTGAATAAAAGAACGAAATGGTGCATTCACAACACTCGCAAAACGTAAGAAACCTAGACCTCTTATAATCGTCGTTGGCTAACTAGTACATGTCAAGATGGTCATCAATCTAGTGTAAGAGATATGTCCATAAGAATTTTGGGAAATCGACATACAGTGCATTATCCACTCAGCCAACGCACAAGCACTCCAGTTAAGGCCGATCCCTAGAATATGGGCCCCGCGGCTGAGACAGTAGCTTGCGAAACTTCAAAGCAGATCGCTGGTGTGGGTCTCCTGGCATTTTTGGCTCGGTGCTAGTGCTGGGGGTTGTTGTCCCCTGTGGACGTCTCGTACCGGTATCGGCATCCGGAGTGGACTTGGGTGCATGGACCGGGATCACCATTATTGAGGTTCCCGGCTCGGTCCTCAAGCGGTGGTAGAGTGTGTTGGTTCGTTATCCGGTAAGGCCGGGAATGGTATAATATGACGTGGTATGGTAGGGCAGAGTGGAGAAGCAGATTCAGGTGGCTGTCCTCAAAGAGAGGAAATATTGATCTGTGTTATTTAAGGTTAGTCCTACCTCTTTGGTTGTTAACAATGTCCCAATATATGTGAAAAGAAACCTAATAGCTGATGGTATCGCTGGGCGGCCCCTTTCCCCGGAGGGTTTTTTTGGTGCTGGACGAAATTTGGTATATGCAATCTATCCACGATAACCGCAAAATTCACTGTCAGTGCGTGCCATTTCTCATGTCGAGGATTGGATTCGGTACTTGATCGTAAATACTGATAAGGTCCGATAAAAATCTGAAAATATCAATAGGAGCAAAACACAACACTATAGAAAGAGGAGAAATACTGTGGAAAAGGACCGTTGGGGGAGCTTATATACACGTAGACCACCATAGCCCTTGGAACGACTCCTTGGAAACGATCTTGGAAACAAATGATTGTCTTGGCGTTTGCATGCATATCATATCATACCCGAAATGTGACGTGAAGGGAAGGAGACCGAAGACCTGAGAATGGGTGAAAGAGCTTGGGTGGCTGATAGAACTCAAAATGGAAAAAATATACAGTATACGAGTACTAGTAAAAAGAAAGAAAAAAAAAGAAAAAAAGGTATAATACCCGAAAACGGTGGTATACCAGTAAACTCACAAACCGCTATCCCGGATAGCCAAATTTGACACAATTCATCCGGAACAACAGGATATCGGGGACAGCAAAGAGAGCGAGAGTTTGTAATATATGAAGAAGAGTAGGTGAGATTCATTCCTGTTGTTTTGAAAAGCTTTATCTTAATAAATTTTCATAGGCAGTATTAACACCTCTGTGAGTTGTCCGCCATCGAGTAGGAACACATGTGGCATGCTCTTCATCCTCTACTGAATCACTGCTGGACTCAATATACTGTGCCTCTATATCCTAGTCCACCTCCAAGCCAGTTACAGTTTCTTCCATCTCTTTTCCATTCTTCCTTCCCATAACCTTTATCCGTTCTCTGGTTTCTCCTGCTTTCTGACAACCCTTGTTCTCCAGATCTGAGTGTGGTGGTGGGTTAAATGTGCAAACAGCAGAGGACTGGGGTTTGAAGGACTGGTGAATAGTTGTGTGATGGGTTTTGAAGGTGTCACTGTAGCTAGAAATAATTAGATAGATAAAAGACATGTATAGTGTAGGCATACCAGAGAAGTGCTTAATGAAGCTAATAAGAAGAACTCCGCAATTGAGGGAAGGAAAGGTTATAATTGCTAGAGAGTGGTAGGAGGGTGGTTGGAAGAGCTTGTAAGTAGTGTGCAAGTTCAGAGACATAGTGTGCAGCAGTTTCTACCCCAATGATAGGAACAGCTAGGACAGTCAGAATCTCATCCGATGGCTCGCTTTGGTCAAGATCAGTTTTTGAACGAAGTAGAATCCCAGCCGCCACGCTTTCTTGAACAATTGGGATAGCATCGGGAGAGGTTGAGCTAATTTGTTCCTCCTCCTCCTCCTCCTCCTCCTCCTCCTCCTTGTCAATTTTGTTAAAATAGTCATCAAAAAAACTCTTCATAGTTAGCAATGTCGGCCGACCCTCGCTTTCATAGGTCGTTCAAGGCTTGCTGGCATTCATGTTGTTCAAAACTAATGAAGTTTTGAATTGGATTGACAGATTCAGTTGTGCGAGGTGTGGTCCCTAATTCCAGTTCTTCGGTTATAGCTGCCTTTTTCCAGCTATCAACAATAGTAGCTTGTGTAACTGAATTCCATGAATCTGCAATTAGATAAATCGCTTGTAAAATATCTAAATTAGTATGTGCCTCGCAATAGGAATCAAAATTTTCAACTAGGAACCGAGCATAGTGTCCTCGGTAGGCAGCCTTGAAGGAAGCAATTACTGCAGCTTCCAAAGGTTGTAGGAATGGGGTTGTACACGGTGGGAAATAAACCAAGGTGATGTGGGTCAAGGTTGGAGGGGTTGGACCTTTATAGTCAATCGGAGAAGATGTTGGATGAGGATGTATAGGGCAGTTATCTGTTATTAAAGCAATATGGCATTGAGTAATTCGCACATCATCAGTCAGTTTACGTAAAAATTCAAACCATAAACTAGTTAGCAGCCAGGCCTTCTTATTATAGCGGTAGATAACAGGGAGGTGGGCGGGATTAACTCGATTTTGCTGAAATGCATGTGGTCTTTCTGCTCGGCCGACTACCCAAATCTTTCGCTTGTCTGTTCCACATTCATTAACGATATTAAATGTTGTAATTCGAACTTTATAATTCTTTCCACCGCGAAGCTGCTTGCCTTTGTCTAATCAGACATTGGATAATTGTAGATGTTTATTAAAAACTAAACCACTTTCATTACAATTATATCGATCATTTGGGAAACCTTGGCTAATTGCTTTGCTAGGTGCCTCCACTGTGTTGGTAATGTTGTTTGATCAACCTCACCGGATTGCCCACAAGCTTGAAGTCTACCAAAATTGTGCAGATTCTTGAACCGTTTTAACCAACCATTTGACATTTCGAAAGCATCATAAGACTCATTACCACCGATTCTATCTAGCCCCTCCTGGATAATTGTTGTTTGGGCTCGAATAAAATCGTCTGTTACTGGAACTCTTGCATATTTGGCAGTGTCGATCTAAAGTGCTAAAAAATATTCGTGTAAAGAATATGCATTAGCATTCTCTTTCTGCTTATTTCTAGTTGTTCCCAATTTTTGTTATCAATTAATACTATTTACAATCACTCTCATAGAGGAACATCTACCTGCTGGAGGCTCCATCTTAATTTTCTCACTCCATCCTTTCAAATAATCAGAGAGGCTTGAAATCCTAAGTAGTTGTCCATCAAAACGTCGTGGACACTTTTTAAGAAGGGCAAACTCTGCCAGCTTCATTCGTGGGTATTCAGCCTGAAGGCAACAAAGCTCATATTTCTGCAAGGCAGTTAATCCAACCTTTGTTGGTTTAGTAGGTAGCATTGTTGAGGTTTTGTGCTGGTCGTGATGGCATCAATCAGACTTACAATACAGTTTATATACAATGCTTTTCCTTCTACTCCCATTGGCGAGCACACCCACTGACCGCACCTTTATTCCTCCTTTAGGTTAGCCTTACTGATAGTAGCAACATTATCCGGTTCTACATACCAATATTCTAGCATGACAGGGGATAGGATAAGATTTTCTAAATTCTCATATGAATCTGAAAGCCCTCATTTCCGGTTCAACGGGCAAATTTCGGAGAGAAATTGGAGGTGGGATAGAGTCTATCCGGGTCTGCAGGGTAGACTATCCGGTTCAGCGCGATCATGGATAGCAGGGTGTGAGTGTACTTGTATTTTGAATGGCGCTCAGACACTGAGAGATATTTTGCAAGTCCCTAGCATGTAGAACCCGAAGAGAGGGGAGTCTCAAGGCTGAGACAACTTTGAACTACACTGGCTGATCCCAGTATATAGCAAAAGCGTTAGTTGTTGAATAGGAAAAAAGGGGAGGGGATTGATCGAAAAGTGAAAATAATTCTTCTGTGTAATAAGTTGAAGTATGGATTTGAAATTTTATTAAAAATAACTGAATACAAGAAAGAAAAAGAGGATAGATATATTGATTTAGTTTATTATCATCGAATATGAAACTACATGACAGCAATTACTGTAGCAATCTATGATGGCATTGAATTAATAAAAGTTAAAATTTTAACTTTAAAATTCTGTTCTCATTCTTCCATTATTGCTTTTGCGATGCTGGCCAACAAATATGGCTGGAGATTATACTTGTTAAGCATATCTTTCAATATATAACAAATATTTTCAATTGGTGTAAGGTCAGGAGAGCAGAGTAGGAAGTCAAATTTGCCATACCCAATTGCTCTTGGACCTACAGAGTTAATATTGCCTAATAGGCAGATATACCATGTTCCATTACCCATACATAATACCCTCATTGAAATCTTTTCTGGAACCAGAAGAAATAGAGCACTAGAGTATGAACATGGCTGACAAAAGTCGTAGTAGTTATTGTCCACTTATTATCCTTATCCCAAGGACCATGTGGGTTCTTTTTTTCCCTCTAGAAGGTCTTCATATACCATGAATAAGTCCTATTTATGAAACTTTGATATAAGGCAGATATCCTCAAGTGTATCTCTATAGCACTGTGTTATCAATTTACCACTGGCAGTGCCTGATACCCAAATATAGTACTTGTTAATCCAGATTATCTGGCACCAATCCTCAGTACTCCAATGCTAGTAGGCTATCGTAAATGGAAGTAGGAGCCTTCTGTGTTGATAATAGAGGAGGAGTTTCTTCTATGCAACTCAAAGGGTACAACTCTCTATATGGAAGGTAATTGAAAGGGTTCTCCCACAGGCCTGTATCCTACAGACAGTAGTAAATCTTGGAGTTGCACACTTACAGTTACAACATCCATTATTAGTGTAACGGAAGCCTACTATGTTTCTACCATTACTACTGACTTGATGTTGATTATTACTTATTTGAGTTTATACCTGATAAGTGCTACTATATGGTTGTCCCTTCCTACTTGGTTATAACTTCCTAACTGGTTGTTCTTTCCTTGTTTCGCTTATCACTACCCCTTCTATCTTCTACCCATTTGGGTATCGCTATCCTCCTGCTATACCTACTGGATTTGTATAGTATTAACGATCTCTGGTTCCTTCTTGTTTGGATTCCATTACTTGTTTTATTAGCTCCATCCTGTCGCTTTTAACCCTCTGTTTTCAGAATATGGTTACCTTTTTATGCTTCCTCTGTTAGCATGTTGTTGGACAGGATGTTTGCACTTTTGGTTAGTTTTCCTAGCTACAATCTTTTGTATTTAAAGAGCCTGCAATCCCTTAAGGATTTGTACTCTTAAGTCTTACAGGACTTTCATTTTTAATACTACAAGTTGAATAGTCACTCTATTAGTTCCGTTCCTTTTTCCTTGTCTATTAAAGACCTATCCATCGACACTTCTCCCTCTATCCTTATAGAATCTTCAGAATCCCTTTGGGATTCTCGAGATACGTGGGAGTCAGTTACAATTTTTGACCTAGAGTCAAGTATACCTTTGATCTTCGGCAGAGGACTTATCACCCTTCGCCTACCTTGACTGTGCAGTACTAGTACACCTCCCTGTTTCCAAGAAGGCCTTGAGCGGACTCCTGGCAAGACCAGCCCACACTAGCTAGCAACCATTTCGCTTCAAAGAGATACTAGAAGGCACTTCAGTTGAGGATCAGTAGCATCCTCCTCCGGACCCCAAAGTCAAGCGCCAGTACCCCCACCTCCTCCACCATCTTAGGATCAGAACTATCTTCAGTGGATAGCAGCAGCAGCGAAGGAGGGGACCAAGACCAATTCCAATCTGCACACCAAGTCCAAGACCAAGCCCATGTCCAAGAACAAGTCCAAGAACAGCTCTAGTAAGAAGTCCAATCTAAGAAAGAACCAAGCTCAGAATCAGAATCAGATTCTGATTCAGAGGACACTCCAGGACCAGCATCCACAGCTTCGCCACCTAGACTACCTAGTCTACCAAGAGAACCATGAGAACCAAGCCCTGCACCAGATGATTTACCTAGTACACCAAGACCACCTAGTCCACCAAGTCTTCCAAGCAATTCAAGCCCTGTACCCATCGCCATGTCAGTCCCCACAGACTGAAATAATTGTCCTAAATGGCCTGCATCATTTGCATTCATAGGAGAAGGAAAAGATCAAGACATATTGAGAATCAACTTAAGGTTCAAAATAGTCCATCGATATATCGCTAGCTTTGGCATTACTGATTATGCCCCCGAAGCTCTGCAATACTATGGAGCCTATTGCAGAGAGAAAGCCCTTAAAAAATTCACCCATATGAAGAATCCCAAGGAAACCACACTGTTGCTGGACTCAAATAGAAATTCAAAGCCTATTTCCTTCCTTCCATATCCACAGATACCATCTATGAACAGTGGATACAAGTTAAACAAACTACTGGCGGAAAAATAGTACAGATTACCGACACTGTAATCAGACTTGAAACCTTGAGAGATAGTCTGCCCCCAGGAACAATTTCGGACTATTCAGCGAAACAGAGACTCCAAGATGCCATGGATATCAAGCTCAAGCGAGAAGTGAAACCACTCATCACTTCAGACATCTCCTTTGATCAGCTAGTAGGGATAGCGGAAAAGCGAGATGCAATTGCCCACTCTACAGGACTCTAAAGAAATCAACAAGGATATGCAACCTCTAATGCAGTTTCATAACAAGCACCCAAGCGCCCCGAGAACAACACTCTGCGAAATCAACCAAGCTTCTCCAACAATACCTCTTAGTATCCAAGAGTATCACAGGCTGAGATGGATCAGCGCAGGTGAGACAATGACTGTTACTATTGTGGAAAGCATGGAGACTACTCTGATAACTGCTTTGAAAAGAAGAAGCATAGGAGTACCCAGCCGTGAGGAATTGGAGGCTCAGGTAGATCCAGGAGACCACAGAATGTCAGGAGAATATACAACAACCAGAAAGACGATCCCCATGCAAAGGAATCAGTCACAGTAACCACAAACCATGCACGACCTAGTGGAACTCAATCCCAAGCCCTCGAAGCATACATCACAGTCAACGTCCACAAAGCAAATACACTCTTCGATACAGGAACTACAGGAGACAACTTGATATCAGGAAAGTTTGTCACTGCCCTCCAAATCCCTACCAGATACCTAAAGACTCCTATCAACCTGAAGATGGCAGTTAAAGGATCACGCTCAGCAAACAGCTATGTGGCAAAGCCTGTCATACAGATTGACAAGGAAAGCGGCGATATCTCGGAAGTCCTGGTCTGTTCTCTTGACACCTATGATATCATCCTCTGAATTCCTTACCTTACTGCACACCATGCTGTAATAGATTGCGAAAAAAACTATTTCACCTTCCCTGACAAAGGAATCACCTTGAATTGCAAGAAAGCTACACATGCACGATTTTCAGCCATGAATGAAACAGATGCCCCTGACGTCATTTCCAAGTTTCCTACAGTATTCCCTGGCAAGAAGACAGTGAAATTACTACCCTTGAGAGAGGTCAACCACCATATCAATCTGAAAGATACAATTTCGGACCATAATCTGAGATTCTTCATATTCTTAGATAAGATCAAGCTAGCATACAGAGCTTTAATCGAAGACTGGAATGCCAAAGGAATCATTTATCCAAGCGAGGCACACAACCCAGTCAACATATTCTCAAAGCTGAAACCTAATAGGGAAATCAGACGGCTTGCAGACCTTGTCCCCAGAAACGATATTACTATCGGGGACAATAGAGTGATTTCCAACCATGCCATGATACTCAGAACTGTTGCCCCACCAAAGTTCAGATCCACCATAGACCTTCCACATTGGTACTTCCAAATTCGAGTTCTCCCCTGTGAAGAGAAATACAACACCATCAAAACACCCTTTGAATCCTTTGCATGCAGAGTTATGCTGCAAGGAGATGCCAATGCCCCTACTACACCTATGAGAGTTATAGAATTTGTCCTAGATGGATTCATTGGAAAATTCCTTTGGACTTACATGGATGACATTACCATCTACTCAGAAAGAGTTGAAGACCATATTTCGCACATCAGATCAGTTTTAGAAATACTGAAGCAGCACCAAATCAATGCATCGCCAGCCAAGTGCAAATGCTTTACCACCAAGCTCTCCCTCCTAGGACATGTTCTAGATGAGAAAGGAATTCATGCAAACCCGGAAAAAATTCGATCCATAGAAGACTGGCCCACACTAAAATCGAAAAAGCATGATCAGATCTTTGTTGGCGTTGTGATATATCTAGCACAATTCCTCCGACACCATGCCTCCACCACTGCCCCACTCTCGGACCTAATTTCCCAAGATGTGTTTGAATGGCAAGCCCTGCATGAGGAAGCCTTCAAAAAGGTTAAGCGCCTGGCCAAGAAGGAAATTGCGCTCCGCCCCATCTCATATGAGATATCAGCTGATCTAATATACTATATTAATAACGCCTCTAAGGTTGGAACAGGAGAATGGGTTGGCCAAGCACCCTCCCCTGGGAAAGCATACCCTGCTGCATTGCACAGCCGAAAGTTTGCAAAAAGTCAGCTGCACTACCCTGTCCATGAATTGGAACTTTAGGTAATTGTAGATGCCATTGAGGCATTCCCTCCGATTCTATATGGCACCAAGTTCACTCTTGTGTCTGACAACAAGGTACTATCCTTTTTCCTGAAACAGACTGACCTACTTTACTGCCAAATTAGATAGCGCATGTTCCTTCAATGTTATAATTTCGATATTATAAACAGACCTGGCAAACACAATATCCTTGCAAATGGACTATCAAGGATCTATGCAGACACACCAGCAGAAGAAGACTAAATACTAGAAGGTCATCCAGAGAAGAAGGCTATAAAGACCCCCTCCTCCGCCATGAACAGTGTATCAAGACACTACCTCAACATCGCCCATGCACAAAACCCTTCTTCTGCCCTCACTCTTCAAGTCCCCTCTCGCACTCTAGCTCCTGAACACTACTCCATGTGGAATTCATATCATGCCACTAGCTCAAACCCCTCTAGCCCTTAAGAAGTGAGTCACAACTCATATTCTGTTGAACAAGCCATAGACAAAGCAGCAGATACCTTCGAGCTTGCAACCAATGTCATTCAAGGTTGTGAAATCATCGAAACCTCCTCCTATCTCAGCAACCCTTAAGAGCCATCACATGCCACAGTACTTATTGAGTGAGCTAAAGCTCAACTGTCTTGCCTTGTGGCGAGAATTAACAATCCTCCAGGAGATATGGACCAACTACTGCATCCAGATGCTATCACCCACTGTTTTAAACGAATTCATGATTCTATCACCAAACTGGAATCCCTTGCAGTCACCACTTCTGGAAATATCTCCCCCCGCAGCACACCTACTCTACTTGACCCTCAGCCCATACCACTTCTTCCTCGACCCTTAGTCAAGGAACTGGACAGATTTCTTGAATCTAATAGACACAGAGCCATGCACAGGACAGCCTGTGTCTGGGACGAATGCCAAACCCACATGAATGGAAAGAATACAGGATACTTTCCCTCAGGATCTCGTGATATTCCAGGACCCTTGCCTCTCTACTCCTCCTCCAACTTTGTCTCCCCTCATCATCCCAAACGCAGAGCAGAACACTGATGGGCTGTTCCTCCTCCCCTCCACGATTATGATGGCTACCCAGTCTTTCATACAGTTATTGATAAGGGAAAAGAAAGAGAAATACCAGATATCGACCAAGGATGTGACCTACCTACACAAGAAGCACCTGTCGATTATGAGGACTGGTTCTTTGATCAGCCATCTTCACAGGTTGACCTTCGCGCTTTTCAGCTTACCAACTACATGAAAGGAAAGTGGTACACCAGCATTCGAAATACTACCCAGAATGACCCTCTCATAGAGGTAGTTACCAAGGCTATCGACCACCCTAACTAGCTCTTATATGATGGAGTTCTCTTCAGAAAGGAGAAGGAAGACAGTAAAGACTGTCCTTATGTCCCCTATAAGGCAAGCTATGAAGGCGCTAACATCTGAAGCGAAACTGTATGCATTACCCATGAACAAATGGCACATATGGGTTGGCAGAAATGTTTTGAATATGCATCAAGACACTTCTACTGGCTCTCCATGAGGAACGATTTCAAAGACTATGTCCGCAGATGCCACCTATGCCAGCTCAACAAGCAACCTACAACTGTCCCTGAAGGATCAGTCACCGCACTCCCTCTCCCTAGATAGCCATTCTCGTCCCTTCCAGTTGACTTTGCAGGACCCTTCCCTAGTGATTCCAAGCTTGAACCTATCATGGTTGTCTTGGATCGATTCACTGGCTTTACCTACCTCTTACAAGTCTCCCAGAATATTACAGCTATCGAAACAGCACACACCCTCATTGAGTGAGTCTCCCGCATTCATGATTTCCCTACCTCCCTAGTATCTGACAGAGACACCATGTTTACCTGACGCATTTGGACTCAGCTTATAGCGAATCTCAATGTTGATCTCAACATGGCTACAGCTTACCATCACCAGACCAATGGACAAACTGAGCACAGAATCAGAACTGTTCGCTAATGCTTAAGGAACTATGTCAACCCAAAAGGAGATAAGTGGGTTCGGCACCTATCTCATGTCTTGACTGCAATCGATGCAGCCCACAGCAATAGCACAAAACTCTCCCCCTTCGAAATCACATTTGGCAGACTACCAAACCTCCTCCCAAGCGTCAGAGTTCACCCCATTTCAGTACCAGCAGCGGATGAGATTGCTTCACAGATCATGAAGAACCAGCAACGCGCCAGAGATGCACTTAAGAGGGCCAGAGCTCGCCAAACCACCTCCAGCGAAAACAGAAGAAAGGATAGACCCACAATCATCCCTAACAAAACTGAAGTTATCCACAAGTTAGCACCTTATGACCATAAGCTTGTACGAAATCACAAGCTAGTTGGACTATGGTTAGGACTCTTCTTATTGAGCGAAGGACCTGACAGACATAACAACTACAAACTCGTACTCTCTCCAGTGACGGCAGGAATCTACCCATGTATCCATCGAAGATATCTTCGTATTTACCTAAGACCTAACTCCTTCGCCTAGTCACGAACACCTGAACCTTATCCAAAGAGCCGGCCACTATCGATGCCAGTGGACAAGAGCAAAGGGATATCGAAAAGGCACTTAAAGATCGAATCTATCACCGAAAAAGACAGTCCTTGTTCTATTGGAAAGGCTATGACGAAATTGAAGCAACATGGGAACCCCTCTACAACCTGGAAGGCGCCAGCACCCTCATCAGATCCTACTAGTTCGATATCTATAATGAATTTATAGCTTTCAGACTCCCTTGGTCCCATGGCGAGAGTTTCTCTACCTAGACATTTCAGAAACCATACTATTCCCCCCTCTCACCTGAGCTTGACCCTGACGGAATTTGGAAACCTTTCCAGGACTCAGACTACTCTGAATCCGATTCCAATACAACACTCTCCACCTTGGATGAATCTGAGATGGAAGGCTAACTGCTTCATGGTATTATCTTCGCTACTATGGGGCACATAAAGGTGTAAGGTTTTGACACCAGTGATGGATATATGTTTACTGATTAAGTTATATGTTTTGAAATTGAGTGGAATGCTCCAAAGGCGGGTTGGTTATTGAGCCCTTTAGGATATTCCTTATTGTTTTGTTTGTTTTATTTCTTTTAAGGGGAATGTAACGGAATCCTACTATGTATTGACTATTACTACTGACTTGATATTGGTTATAACTTATTTGAGTTTATACCAGATAAGTGCTACTATTTGGTTGTCCCTTCCTACTTGGTTATGACTTCCCAACTGGTTATTCTTTCCTAGTTTCACTTATCACTACCCCTCCTGGCTTCTACCGATTTGGGTATCACTATCTTTCTGCTATACCTATTGGATTGGTATAGTATTATCGATCTCTTGTTCCTTCTTGTTTGGATTCCATTACTTGTTTTGTTAGCTCTATCCTGTCGCTTTTAACCCTCTGTTTTCGGATTATAGTTACCTTGTTATGCTTCCTCTGTTAGCATGTTGTTAGATAACATGTTTACGCTTTTGGTTAGTTTTCCTAGCTACAATCATTTCTATTTAAAGAGCCTGCAATTCCTTAAGGATTTGGACTCTCAAGCCTCACAGGACTATCATCTTTAATACTACAAGTTGAACAGTTTCTCTATTAGTTCCATACCTTTTACCTTATCTATTGAAGACCTATCCATCGATGCTTCTCCCCCTATCCTTATAGTATCTTCTGAATCCTTTGGGATTCTCGAGATACTTGGGAGTAGGTTACAATTACTGTCATAACAAGTCACTATTAGGTCTGTAAGATGTAAGACAAATGGTGTCCTAGGCCCTGTTTGGGTTGCAGAACTCTGACATATCTTCAAAACTATTCTCACATAGAGTTTCCAGTTTTCCACTATTTGCTGGTATATCCAACTTGCAGAAAATTGCTAGTATTATACTCCATGATATCGTTTTTTCAATAATTTGTATCAACATTTTGGTTGAAATATTATTATATATATTATAGTAAGTGACCATTCTTGATTTTGAAATACTTGAGATAATGTTTACTCTCCTGTAATATCTTTATTCAAGTTAATATATTGTAGAAAGTCAATATTCTATACTTTTGGTTATTATATCAAAGGAAAAATATATCACTTTATAATTAATTCAATCTATTTTTCTTATTTATATGTTAACTACTTTTAGTATTTACAGGAAGTATTAGGAGGCTGCTTGGCAGAGGGTGATTTGAAATAACTGAAATTTGAAATCGTGTTTTAGATATTTGATTTAGATCAGATACAAACTGGCCAATGAGCAGACTGGTGAAAAGATTATGAAAGGATATTTCATATTAAATTATCCTCTTCCACCAATTTCAATTGGTTGGTTCTAAATCTAATCTAAATCTAATCTCTAAAATACAATTTCAAATTTCTGTTACTTCAAATTACAGTCTGCCAAACAGCCCCTAGTATTTTTTGCCATATGGTCTCAGCCCTGAGACCTCCCCTCTTTGCTCTGGTTCTTCATACTTGGAACTTGGAGCATTATTTATTTGATTGTTCTTTTTAGTTAAGGCCCTGTTCAGCATGTACCAATAAAAATATATCGCAATAAAAGTTGAAAATAGCATATATGCTTATACAATAATTCAGTGTTATAAAAATATATAGGCGTTCGGCATGGTTTTTACAATTGTAGGAAAAACAGAAAAATCAGTCATAAATGGAGGTTAGGGCAAATGCCATAATTAAATTATACCTTGAGAAAAGACTTTTTTGTAGATACGACCACAAACAAAAAATACTCCACAAACTCACTGTCAACTCACCTCCCTCCATTTACCTCACCATACCATTAGTGCAGTTACCTCTTTTGTTTTCTTTACTCTACTTACTCAAGCTGCAAGTTCCTCTCTCCAACTATTTATGAATTTGTAATTAGCTAACAGCTATTTTACAGGTTAAATTGTGTGAGAATGGGCAATAGTGTTTGGGTTGAAGATAGTGAAAGGTTCTTGGTTGAGGCTCCATTGAGACATGTTGAAGATGGTGATCGGGGAGAAAATAGATTCCAGAAATCAGTTTGGTTGAGTATTGTCGGAGAGTTAAACACTGCTTATAAGGATGCTAGCAATAAACCTTTCACTATTGCTCAGGCAAAAATTAAGGAAGGTATAGTAAGTTTTACATCAAGTTACTTTAGTTTCTTTCCTTGAAATATTTTAGTTATGAATGAGTTGTGTGCTGATAGTTATGAAGCTAAAGAAGGAGTTTGATATTGTTCATTCTATTCGATAAAATACGGGGTTTGGGTGGGACAATATTCGAGGTCTGCCAACTGCCACGGCTGAGTTGTGGAGAGTTTATCTAGAGGTAAGTTATTGGTCCATTATTGAGTTTCAAAAACTAATTGGGTTGAATTATTTGATAGAGTCATAAAGAGGCTACGAAGTACAGGTATAAAGGTTTTTCTTTGTATAACTTGTTAGCCAGTGTCTTTCTAGAAGTGCGAGCTTCTAGCAGGTTTGCTCGTACTGCGTCTCTTCAGTCTGAGGATAAGGTAAGCGAGAGTTCCCGGGGTGGAAAGACTGAATTGATTGCAACAGGAGTTTCCCAATCACATTATGTGGAAGATCTGTCAAGACAGTTGGACTTTGATTTCCAGGATGGGCTGGGAAATCCAGATTTTGAAAATCGGTATGCTACTGCAATTGTCAGTCGACAAGGATCAAATACCTTATGCCGTGGGAGATCTACCCATTACTCTCAAAAGTCACCTATACATTCGCTATCCCCAAATGCATTACCATCACCTGAACCAGTTCGTAAGCGCTGTTGGCAAACAAAGATCACACAACTTCCTTGAGTACATGTTACACTTATGGAATATGGTACTAGGCTTTGAGTCTAAAGATGTGATGGTACATAGTACCGGGAGGTGACTATATTGACTACAACCCTCCCTGGCAAGAAATAGGATTGTATCCAGAACTACTCAGCCTCGGTGAAAGATGATAGAGTAATTTATCCAAGGGGATCTATTACGTATTCTGCATTCTTGATAACCTGAATGCATCTGCACATGAGTACATATATGCAGGAAAGACGGCCATCCAGACTGATCACCGGGTATTCCGTATGAGGTTAGCAAATGGGTAGCATCAAGTTGAACTTAGTTCATTTGGCAAAGAGAGCGAAGGATATCTACTGGTGGAGTGCTTGACACCCTCAGAGAAATAAACTGTCTGAGGGATCATTTGCTGTAGTAGGGTCATACATCTTCAGGGTCAAACTGTGTTCACACTTTTAAAGACCATGGCTGAAGTCTATCATGATATTTCTTTATATGGTCAATACAAGTACTGGGAAAAGGTGTATAAATAGTTAGCAATCCCCCTTAGTTAAGGTACACGCTCCACACCCTCTATTTGCCTCCCGCTGGAAACTCTTGCCCTTTTTAGCTGAACAAAACTTCGCCCTTTTGTGTGGCAACAGCCACGACACACCAAATCTGGCCCCTCACTTAAGCTTCACTCTTTAGCGACACAGCCCCACTTCATGTGGAACAGTGATGGCCACAGCTTCCCCTGGCCCCTCCAGGTCAGCCTCACGCACACAGCACCGCACAGCCCCCTACTCAGCCCACTCCTCCAGCGCCAGCACCCATGGACCCCTCCCTGACCACCTGATTGCAACCCAAAACCTCCTGGACGCTATAGTTACCCAGTTTAGTCACTACGAGGAATCCTTCCCTGCGTTTGACAACTACCTCCTCCACAACCTTTCCTACGGGGAAGCCACCATCATCCCACTCCTCTTTACCGCCCTCTCAGGAATCAATGAGGTGGTTAGCCGACTTGCCACACTGACTACGCGCGTTGATGAGATCTCCTCCGCTATCTCGACCCCCACTCCTCCCCCTACTT
>QFET01006829.1:10063-21792 GCA_003316355.1 Tuber calosporum | reverse complement strand
CCTGTCCAGCAACAGCAGCAACAGGCTCCGCCACCTCCACCACCGCCTCCACCGACTACACAATCATACAGCCAGCAAACACCTGGATCGCCGGCTGTCCCCGCGAGCCCATATCAACAAGGCCAGCAGCCATATGGTGGACAGTACCAAGGGCAGCAATGGCAAACAGCCAGCCCCCAGCAACAGGTTGCGCAACCTAGCCAACCGGCGGCGCCACAGAATCAGCAGGCATATTACGCCGGCGGTAATGTCGGGGGGATGGCACCTGGAGGCGCAGCCGGATATGGTGGTCAACAGAATGGTGGAACCGACACTGTGCAGAGTCCATCTGGGAGCCATGTTGCGTGAGTAATTGTTGTTCCCGGATTTATCGAATCGTTACTAAGGACCGAATAGATATATCCCCCCATCACTTTCCGGTGCTGGGGTCACTGCTTATCAGCCTGTCAACACTAACCCTGCGCCCGGGGTCTATGTGCCACCACCTCCCGAGAACATCCCTGCATGGGGTGCCGCCCAACCCGATGGACCAAAGAAGAAGTTTAAGTATACCCCTCCAGTTTTACATCCTGAATTTGGCGGTGTTCCTGGAGGTGGCCAATACCCACCAAGCCCTCAGCAGCAGTTGTATCAACAAGCTCCTCAACAGCAATACCCCTCTATTCTCCAACAAAGCTCGCAACAGCCATCGCAACCACCACCACCACCACCTCCTCCTCCACCGCCTCCACCTCCTCCTCTAGTAACCTCCCAGCAGGACAACTGGCAGCAACAGCCGCAGCAGCAGCAACAACTAGACCAGTATCAACAACCTGCACAGCAATATGAGCAGCAGCCTCAGCAGCAACCTCAACAGCAGTACGAGCAACAGTCCCAGCAACAGTACGGACAGCAGCCACAGGGGCTCGGCCAACAAACACATGCTCCCCCACATACTGACCCCCACCGTATCGTCGCCCCGCCAGGTCGTCCCGACAGTCAATACAGTCAAAGGCTTGACCACTTGGAGCAACCTCAGCCAGCCCCAACACCCCCACCTCTCCAGGCTCCGGCTGCAGCCGCCTACCACAATCGCTTTTCTCAGCAACAGCAACAGCAACGGATATCAAGCCCTACACCGCCTCCGGCCCCACAACAGCAGAACACTATTCCGCCCAAAACTGGGGCATCGGGTTTCTCTTCTGGCCCATCAGACATTAGCGGATGGGAGCACTATGGCAATGTAGCTGATGATGAGGTTTCGCTGGCTAGCCGCCCTGAGACTCCCGAGATCGCAGAGATTGGAGGAACGCCAATGGGTGCACCGAGCGGGTACCATAATGAGCAGCAGGGAGGAAACTCTGGTTTAGCCTCGCCACCCTCACCTCCCCACAGGGTGGCTGCGGGTCTTCAGGAGCCGCAGAGACCAGGTAGTATAGTTGGGGGGGGACATGCCCCACCTGGACGAGTGATGACTCCCCAGCAACAGCAGCCACAGTGGCAGCAACAGCCTCAAAGGATCATGACCCCACAACAACATCAGACCCACCAACCACCGCAGAGAGTTATGACTCCTCAACATCAAATGCAGCAGCCCCCTCAGCGAATCATGACCCCTCAGCGGATCATGACCCCTCAGCGGATCATGACCCCTCAGCGAATTATGACTCCTCAGCATCAACAGCAAGATGCGCCCCACCCGCCACCGAATCAATACCAGCAATCAGACACTCATCAATGGCAGCAGCAGCAACAACAGCAGCAACAAACACAGCAACAACAAACACAGCAGCAACAGCCGCTCCCACAACAATATGAGAAACAGCTACCACAGAGAATCATGACTCCTCAGCAGCAACAACAGCAACAACAGAAACCTCCACTCCCTCAGCCCCCTTCCCAGAGCATACATGTTGAGCAGGTTCCGGGCGGATGGCCTCAGGATCCTCCCCAGCAACCGTCCCAGCAACCCGCCGAGCAGACAACCCAACAACCTGCCCTGCAGTTACAATATGAGTACCAGCAACAGCAGCAGCCTCTTCAGCCACCCCCACAGTCGTCCCCTGAATTTGCTCAAGCGCAACTACCTCCTGCTCCGGCCCAACCTGAGGAAGGACCAAATCCTCTAGATTCCCTGGAGCAGTTCTATGCCGAATCCATCCACCGCTTCATTGATATGATACAGGCAGAGGTCGCGGCCACTTCGGATGAGGAGAAATTGAAAATCTTTACAGAGTTCATGGAGAAAGAATACTTCATTCGTGGGGAACGGTACCCTAATGCTCTTGGGGATATCCCTAGCAGGCAAGGAAGTGTGTTCGGTAGCATGAGGAATTTTGATGGCCCAGCTAGCGCCCCAAGTGTTGAGAAAGGTCCTGAAGTCTTAAGCAAGGAGGCGGCCTCAAACGTGTCTCTACCTCCCTTCGGCGGGCAACATCATCATCACACACCTCAGAACCAGCCACATCCACCAAATATCCCTTCTCCAATTCACGAGGTTTCTTACCAAGCGCCTCAGCATGAGGAACCCAAGCCTCTTGAGAGAGTTGAAACCTATCAACCCTTCCGGCCGGGTGCGGCCCCGCCGAAATCTCAACAGCCGGTTGAAGATCCACCCGTTGGGAATGGTGGCTACAAGGCATTTAATCCTGCAGTCCACAACCCTCCCCAGCAGAAGCCTGCCTCACCAGTGCCTCACCAAAATCAAGGTTATTTCCCATTTCGTCCCAGCGAATCAGCATCGCCTCCGACAAAGACGATAACTCCGGGCAATGGCGCATATGCTCCCCATAAAGCACCAGCAACAAAACCAGGCTCGCGGCCGGCTTCTTCGGGGTCTGATTTTGCTGCATACGAGGCAAAGAGGGCTTCGACAATTGATAACCGAGGACCTCAGTCCCAACCCAAACGTAGTTCGGTTAGTTACAACCAGCCAAGCAGATCGCAAACCTCGGCTCCACTCGTAGGTGGACATTCCACGGAATTCGGTCCCCCTAAGCCCGCGCCGACGGTAGTGGATACGGCGCCGTACCAGGCATATGTCACTTCATCCGAGGACTACCGAAGTCCAATGAGAGCTCAGCCACCAAACTTCCCACCAGAGCCAGAGGCACAGTATCCAAAAGGATCAGAGGAGCGCTTTGCGCCATCTCAGGACGTTGACCCGGATGAATTAAAACTGGGGCCTACATCCGCACCACCGATCCTAGGGCTATCAACTCCGGCAACGGCGAACGGGCTTTCCACCGTGTTGCCAGCCACTAGGTTCTACAAGGCCCCGTCGACCGCTGTACTTGACGATATCAAGAAAACTATTGATGAAGTTGGTGAGGACTTCTCTTTCATTGAGAAGATCAATACAACCTATGCCGATGCCTCAAAGAAACGCCTGCAAAAGCTGGAAGAAGAGCGGAGAGTCCGATTGGAAGAACACGAGGAATATACTAATCGTTTATTTACCGATCACGAGATTGGTTATGGTGACATTAATGACATGGACGAGGAGTTTAATGCTGGGGAGGCTGCAAAGAAGGCTAAAGAAGAGGAAACCGAATGGGAGAAATACCGGGATGAAGTCTTTCAGAAGATCTATGACAAAATACAGGAGGGGATCAAAGGGCTAATGGACAAGCATTTCCAGACCATAAACAGCCTTCAAGATGCTGTTTCAGGGAGGGAACGGTGGAGTAGGACTGAGGGCCTAGAACTAACGGACCTGTTAGAGGGGCTCGTATTGCTCCGAGGCTATATCGAGCGAAGGCACGAAAAGGTTCAAGCCGCGATTTTAGAGCGTGATAGACGGTACAGAAAAACAGTTATCCAACCTCTCTACGCCTCGGGAAACATTTCCAAAATGAAGAGCATGGAAAAGCACTTCGACCAGAGTGAAAAGAAAACGTAACCATTTCATCCCTCAAGCCGACTGAGCTTAAAGCTAATAATCCCCAGCATCCTCGAAGCCGCAAAACAGAAATTCGCCCGAACTTCCCAGCTCATGGAAACCATCGAGGAAAGCATCGAACGCGGCCTGACCGCCGAACTAAACTACACCGAAGAGCTCACGCAAGCTGTAACGCCACTCCTTACTAGCCCGCTCCACACATCAAGCTTCAAAGCAGACCTTCTTTACACTCTCGAACTTCTCTCAACCCTGAGAGAAAAGAGTATAAAATTCATGAAAGCTTTCCACTCCGCAAGTCTTCTGATGAACGAGTCGACTGCGGAAGTTGGCATTGCCGAGGGCCGGGAGAAAGGAGAAGTTGCGAAGGGGCGGTTGGGCTCCGATGAGGAGGCGGAGAAGGAACTGCGCGAAAGGGTCAACGTAGTAGACACCGATTGGGCCGCTATAGAGAACTGTACTCAGGCTGTTTTGGAAATGCTAAGGGATGTTTCTGAGGAAGGCGCTGTTGTGTCTGGTGGTGGTGGCGGGGTTAGTTTGGGCGGCGGGCGTGGAGGTGTCAATGATGGGAACCCCCCAAATCGTGGTGCAGGTGGGGGAGAGATGAGTGCGCTTGAGAGGGCGAAAATTAGGAATAGAGATAGTGGTAGCGGGTTTATGTACGACGGTTAGCGTTGACATGTTTGGGCTGGATTTGGCTTGGTTTGGGTTTAGTCTGTAGCGTAGCGTAGAGGGATACCTAATTTATGATATCGCTTTTATTAATTATTATCGCGCCTATTTGTAACTCTTTCAAGTTGTGTTTTGTAGCAGTGGTAGCAAAGAGGTACGAGGCTGACGACAAAAATGGTGAGCAGAATGGCATGTAACAGCCCAAACCATACTACCTCATACTTCCATCTGATATATTTGGAGGCTGAAGAGAAGAAAAAAAAAAAAAAAAGGGGGGGGGGAAATTGATAGAATGGTCTGAAACCCTCTCAAAGATCCCCCCCAGGTGCTAACAGATTATTGAAGAATTTTTGGGTACTTTGGCACCCAATATGGTAAAGTTGAAGTTGAAAACAGCGCCAAGCCTTGCTATCTCCCATACAAAATGGTTACAGATTGTGTGAAAACCAATGCACTATCCATAGCTCTCTTGATAATTCCTCAGCCAGTTTAGATACAGAGTTCTAAACAGCTGGAAAGTAAAGCCCATGGAATTGTTTCACAAATAGATGAAGATTTGGTTTGGATTGCTTCACCGCATCAGTGGTTGGAGAGCCATGAATATGGCTGTTTTCGGTGGAAAACCCTTGCGCCGCCCACCTCGTACAGTAAACAAGGGGAATTTGTCTTGGGGCATCGGAATTTCCTCTCTCCAAGTAAGGTGTCGTTTCGTTTTGCTGGTGCCTTCCGCCTTCCCAATCAAACTAGACACCTCAGACCTCCCGAGACAAATTGCTCATTTCCAAGTTGATACTTGTGCTGCGCCGTACTCGCACAGTGCAAACCAAGCCAGATCCACCTACCACCAGGGTTCCAGAAGGAGTAATCATGAACTTCAGTTATGCGAGGGCCAGTCGTAAACCGCATTTCCACAGTCTATCATATCATACCTAAACTCAGCACGATAGCTCTTTCAACCTTTTGTCCTACCAGCCGCTAAAGTGCGACAGTACGGTAACCCCAGATGATATTTTTTCTATCATAATATTATGATATTAGTTTTCCAAGACTGCGCTGCACATGTTTTATGTGATAGCACTATTTGTACCAAACACACGCCCAACAGAATCCCACATTTATCCCAAGGTGGCTATAAATCATATCACATCATAATACCATACTCAGATCTACTTTTCAGACCTCGTTACCCCTTTGCCAGTCTATGATATCATCAAAATATATTATACCAAGCACGGTTTCGGGACGCGATAACCCAGAACTCGCTCAACCAGCCGCATCGTAACTCTCGTTTCTACTAAAGGGCTTTTCAGAAGGACATGAAGCGCGTCGGTACCACCGTGGCGAAGGGCACAGAATTGAGGGAGATATAGTACCTTTGGGACATATGATATCATACCTAGGTAGTAGGAGGACAAGCGGGGAGGGGAGGGAGTGGAGGAGGGGGGCGTATGGACCTTTGCGTGTCGGGTGCGGGGTGGTGGTGGTGCTGTTTTTTATTATTATTACTTATTCCGAGGAGTTATGGGAAAGATAATAGGTGATGTTTCATACCACCATTACAACCACTACTGCCGTCACGATAGAAGGAGAAGCCTGGAGCTCTAAAGAATCAATGCGTGTACCACCCACCCACCCCACGCTTGATCCGATTCATATACCCCCCCGCAATGATAATAACAATAATAACACCACCTACCCCCCAAACATAAGCAATCCCAACCCGATCCCTTCATTCTTCGCGAAGCCCGGTCTAGGAATGAAACCCCCGGAATCCAGTATCGTAACCCCCCCTCCGTTCTCGTTGCTGTTCAGTATGATGCTATACTCGCCCACCAGAGCCCTCAGGGATCCATTCGTGCATGCCCCGGAATGCAGCGTTTGCTAGCACTGGCGCGCCACTATAGATGTTTGAGGAAAATGGTTGTGCCGTGCGATTTCTCCCAATAATAACATCCTGGTTGGTGGATATAGAAAAGCTAGTGCTAGGGTATGGCAGTGGTTTTGGCTAATAGGGTGTTCAATAATAGCTCAAAAAAAGGATTTGGTTCTTGTGCTCTCCGCGCCGCTTCATGGGATCTCACTCGCGGACTGCTGCGGGTTAGCGGATCCTTGGTGATTTGACAACACTGTGTTATCTCATCAAGTTTATTCCGTAGTATCAGGGGCTGAGGGGTGGTAGAGGGCTGTTTGGTCGAGCTCGCTAGGTATAGTATAGCGGATTTTATATCTCCATGTAGGCCAATGGAGATTACACGCGTTGTGTAGGGATCCTCATTATCTTTAATCTATAGTACTTAAAACCCTAGTTTGCTCTCCCTGGCAGCCTACGTATCTCAGCATCCCGGGCGTTAAAACCTTGGTGTTTAGCGATGGGTTATTCACACCTAAGTCCAGCGTGGTCTAGCACAAGAACCTAACCCAAAAACCGCTCTTGACAAACCTTTTCCAGGAAGCATTATCCCAGCCGTACATCCCACGATCCCTTCAGTGCACCAGCCCCAATCTACCGGGAAAGTGCAATATCGTCTATCCCCAAAATCATCTTGCAAGCTTCCGCTGCCAATTCGATGGCGCTAGCGCTCACAAGGAACGGCTCCAGTACGCTCTCGTCAGCGGGGTTCATGACAGTGCCCCTTCTTAGACTAATCCCTACAGACTTCTCGCCCTTCTCACGCCTGTTTCTGAGCTCTGGCACGACGCGGGTGCTGCTAAGGCCGGTGTTTTCAGCAAGAGTTGTGGGGATTACTTCTAGGGGTTCTGCAAACTCTTGCCAGCAGACTGACTTTGTGCCTGTAAGAGTATATATAGTGGTGGTTTTCACCAATGCGCGGGGAGCTCCGGTTTCGGGTGCGTTGCCTCCGGAGATGGGGGCCCTGGGTGCTTCGTTAGCGATAGGTAATAAGCGAAGGTAGGTTTCAACGCACTCCCTCTTCGCGAGATATCTGATGACGCAGAGAGCGTCGTGCAAGGAACGTTCAACCTCGTCAAGAATCGCAGAGCTGGCTCCACGGCACAGTCACTGAGGCCGTTTGGTCAACACTCCACATAGTAGTGACTCCTACGATGCATGCTCCTGCACATTGCCTGCTGTTGCAAGTCTGTAGTCAGTGGAGGAGTCGATATCGGCAACTGGCTTGCATCCGGTGCTCTGTTTACAAACCAGAGTCAGAATATACACCCGGACAATCGGGGGTAGGGTCCATGTAGGGGAAGCCGTCGTGTATGAACTTTGTAGATAAACTCAACCTCATCGCGTTCAATACCCATTATTACAAGGATATTCAGCTTGGCCAGGAAATTTAAAGAAAGATCGTTCGCAGCATCCCCAGAGGTTGACTTCTGTATGAATAGACCGTTACACCTGGCCTTCTCATCCTCCCCGCCCAGGGCAAGCAAGTATGTCCGCTCTTCCTTCAAGATCTTGTCCATTTGGCCGTAGTCATTGACAACAATTTGATTTTCCATCTATTATGTCACCAGTTAGCCATAATTGACCTACCAGACTCCCGTCCCGGGTGCCCCGGGAATGTGCCTCGGGGTGTGGGGCAGTAGCGTCCGTCTTCTGGGGAAGACTGCCATCTCAGAGGGTGACGACAGGCCCACACGGTCATCTACCTATCGGCAATTCCCGGACGGTACCAGAGGGGGGTGCCCATCATTTATATGGCCTGTTAATTTCTTGCAGGGCCCCCCACTACCTCTAGGGCTCGCCAGTTGCCCGCAAGGCTCGCCTGTCACCTGGAGGGACCCGGTATATTCCACAACTTGAGAGGCCTACAGTCCCCTCGCCCGTCCTTCCAGAGAAGTCGTCAGGACGAACGCCAAGATGCCCGTCGGTCCCGGGTGTCCTTTCAGGTGCTGCTATCCGCCCTGTCAGGATACGGAGGTGGGTAGACTGTACGGTTCAGCTCACTAGGGCTCAGGCGGTTGTTTTTCTCTATTTGTGTTTGGCGTTGTTTTGACCTAACTTTACTACGTTTTGTTTTGTTGTACCCTTTTTTCCGGATTTTGTTTTTGTGCTAACGGGTTGCCAACTTGCTGGCCTACTGACATGGGTACTGTTTAGGTACCCCAGCTAGGATTATCACCTTGGCGTGGTGCTGGGGCTTTAAACTAAGAATAATCCACCGCAAGTCAATTGAGAGGATTCCTGAACTTAGGGAAAACACAAGATCTATCTACTACGCCTACCCGCCCGCTCTACTGCGGCAAACTCTCTGGTTAGGTAGGCTCAACAACAGAAAGGCTCTATCCCCAGGCACCTCCAGCGCACTAAATACCCCACTACCCCCCTTTCCACCTGTTTTCCCTGGTCATGAGGAGCGCCCGCGATCTCTCCATACTGTTAAAACATGCGACGGTAGGCCTAGTGTTTGGCCGTCCTCACTGGAGCCCTAAGGTGTTTGGAGGATTTCTATACCATTTTGGGCAGGATGGCAGAAACGCGAAGCAGCGAAGGTGGAACAGGCTTGTGCCTAGGTTGTTTGGCATGAAGGAATTGTGGCGGATCTCTTACATTTTATTACTCTATTTCTTCTCCTCACTCCTCTCCGTTCTTTGCCAACTCTCTCTATAAAAGATCTGATGGTTTTATTCTTGGTTATCAAATTTATTAACGTGGTTTACATTTATCGTTTTCACAAGATATATGCTTTCATTCACTCGTTAGATATCAATCTCTAATTTCTCTTCCGTTTCCCCCGTTGCCCCTGTATAGAAGTGAATAAACTGGGATTCTGAAGCTTTCCCGCCACACTTCACACATACGAGCCGCGATGTCGTGGCTGATCCGGCTATTGTAAGTGCTTTCAACCATAAAGTCGACTAGCCTTAGGGGCGGCCAACCCCAGGATAGCAGGACGGACTATTAGCAGTAATCAACCTTTTTTGAGTGCCCCGACACCCCACCCCGCACGAAATATTACCTCCCATGTTACATACTCAGAGTATTTTTCCATTGCCCTCAATGTGCATTCTGACTGTAAATCTACTTGATTTTTGCTCCGTATATTGCTTCTCTCAACAAATACTCCCTCATATCCTAGAATCAGGGGATGTAAGTATTGTCCCAGTTACCCACCAGTGTTTCCCCGGAACGAGGAATGTGCCGAAAGATTTTTTTTCTTCCTATTAATATTAGCCTTCGACTCTGTCACGCGCGAGGTGTAGACCTGTGAGCCGGGTCTACCGGTACCCGGGATCCCTCTGGCGGTGGGCCCAGCCGGTCCCCGGAGACCCAAACGGTAGGTAAATTTTGAGGACAGACTTTCTGCTAAGAGGTGTATCTACGGGTGAGAATGTATGACTGCATCTCAGCTGAAGTGAAGATGGGTGGCCCGATCTTGCTACTCAAAGTGGGAATCCTTTCGGTTTGTTTTCCCAGAGGGTTGCTCAAGTTCACATTAAGGGGATGCCCCGCTCCGGTCCTATAGGCTGAGGAACGGCATGAGAAATGTAGAGCTGGTTTGCTTTGCACATGACACGAGTGATCATGGATGATCCGCTAGTCTGGATACTGCATGTTGACTTGGTTTAAGTAGCAACGCCTTGCGGCCTGCTTTAGGAGGGTGATTATCTGAGCTATTGGGATGGATGGGAAGCACCGCAGATACGCGCTAATTACCACAGTCCTCGGCGTCAGGCGATATGCTAGACCATTTGTCCATTTCTGACAAGCTCTCAGGTTAGTATAGTAGATGGTGAGCCAACATTTGAATTATCGAGATAAACTTCGTGAGGCTAGATACACGGGCCTCGTTGGGCCGGTGCTTTACTGATAAAGGTACGAAATGCTTCAACTCTGAAATATCTATTTCGAATCATGTTATATCACTGCCTTTGAAAAGCAACAAATGGGTATGCCAACTTTGAATGTCGCCCTACGCAAAAGCGTACGCAAGCGTCATGCCAACTTCCCAGAATTTCTACAAATACGCTCACTCCCTTTCACACCTTGCAACCTTCTCCACTCAAAAATCATTCAAGAACTCACTATAATACATTATTGACCTTCAAAGCCATGACGATACACAGAATATCCCCTCTTTACATCTTCGCATGCCTCCTCTTTCCAGCTCCCCACTGCCTTCCTCTTTCAACTCACTTCCAACCCAGTGCTGGTCCCTCCCTCCCCCCTTATCCGCAGCCAGGATTCACAAGAGTCTACCGCACTCGCACGCTCAGTTCAACTATCACAACCCACTCTACTCCTCCAACGCCTTCACCAACTTACATCATACGTGGATCATCTGCCGCCCGCGAGAGCCAAGACCAAGACGTCCCGTCGCTAAACACCGTCATTGTCATAGTGATTCTCATCCTAACAGGCCTCTGCCTTTTCGTCATCGCCCTACTTGCCTGCCTCTACAAGTTTTACATGTGGCTAGGCAGGTACAAGTCTCAACGGCGGGCAAGGAGAGAGGACCTCCTAGCTATGATCCGCCTAGGTGAGAGTGCAGGGGAAATCGGCCCTTCGGGGATGCTGCTAGATGTGGAAAGAGGGGATTTGGATAGTGGAAGGGAGATAGGTCTAGAAATGCACACGCCCAGGCCTAGGAGTATCACTGCTGAGGGGGAGAATGCCAGTTCTAGTTCCAGCGGTTTGTTTGTTACTACGGAGGAACGCGGTACGTTGAGGAGAGTAAAGACTTTTGATCGGAATTCACTGTTTCAGTTGTAAGTCTTGTGTGCTGTTGACCAGGTTTTCTGTTCAGTGGTGAGAGCCTGGGAAGCTTGTTAGATTTGTGGATTGGTACGAGCTAGTTCTTATTTTTACCCATGGGAAAGGCTGTACGGGGTCTGTATTGAGTTAGTAGATGAGTAATGGTTGGTGCCTTTTCGCTCTATGGGAGTTGACTTATTATTATACTGCACAAGGAAATTAGATGTTCCCGTCCTAGCGAATGTCAAAAATCTTTCTCTCTCAAGCTCACGGTCTCCCAATTAAGTGGGCGAAATGTTTTCAGCTAAAATTCACTTTGCTCATTGTAGGAGCGAGTGAAGCAGTTCTTCAACAAAACCCCCCGAAAGCGGCAATCTTGTAAACAATCTAAAATACACTCCTACTTTGGCTCCTAACGACCCCTCAGCTCGATTTCAGAGCGACCGTGTATATGTATGTGCAGCGGCGGCGCTCTCTGGGGAGGCTCGGGAATCACCAGTTCTTCGAGCACAACGGGGG
>QFET01006829.1:0-10058 GCA_003316355.1 Tuber calosporum | reverse complement strand
GGAATGCGTGGCCTACATCAACTACCTGTTCCCTCACGTGGCGAACAGTGGCACATAAACTCCACCGAAGGAGTAGAATGCAAGCTTCACCGTGTGCCATCAAATCCGTCACGGGAGAAGGTATCATATACCAGCACGGGGTATGCAACCAATGACATTTCGGCCTTGGATAGTTGTAAACTGATGATAAGAGTTTTGTGCAATACTGGGAAGAAGCGACACCTCCTTCAGTACTTGCTCGACGCTCGTATTTCACCCCCCGGTGATTCAGTATTCATGAAGCGTATTATTATACGGAAGGCGCACATCCCCTGTTACTTGTATCAGGGGTATAGTGGATTGGGGTAATAAGATGCCAATGCGCCTGTGTTTCCTCAGAAACAGGGACAAGGAACTAAATCTTTGGTATAATAGGTATGGTGGAAATCAATCTCGGAAGGGAGTAGTAAATCATACCTACGAGAAACTGTGAGGTAAATTCTATCATGGGCCTGAGACGTTAAGGCTATCCCATATTCTATGATATGTGCCAAATTCCCAAGGATTCCACGCACGAGAATTCACACAACTGGATTCACACTTTTATAAGGTGGGTGAACCCCACATTGCAATATTCCAAACACAAACAAATATCTATCTCGACTCCACACTATGCAGACATATCGTACAGGCATAGAGAAAGAAACCGGCTGTTCACTAACGATTTAGCGTGTTCTAGCGCTATTTCCCGACAAACCCTCTTAAACTTGTTTAGCTGTCAAGGTCTCACCCACCCAAGATCTTTCTTGCGATCTACTCACGAATTATCACTCGTCCATCTATTCCCAGGTAGAGGTGAAAGAACCTTGAATGATTGAAACAGTGTATGATACGAGAGATCTTTGGAGAGCGGAGAGAGGGACCTGAAGAAGAACTCGATTTTCTACTGAAGGAGGTCGGGGAGACCCACCATTTACGCAGAGAAATAGCAATATCCAATAGCGGCGGAAACGAAATGAAGGAGGGCATGATATAATAGAAAACGAACGAGAAACACTGACCGAAATATCACATGCGAGCAAGGCAAGTAAACTTGGAGAGCTTGAACGAATGTAGGCACCTGTGTAGTAGTAAAACACTTAGGAAGTATATACCAGATAGTGTTATTTCGATAGATGCTATACTCCGCCTCGCGGGTATTGAGTTAAACTCTTGGCCCAAAACTGACAGTGAGGCATAATGTCCTAATCGGCTCACTGTCGTATCATAGAAGATGATACAAACTGGTACGATAAAGGACTGAGACTGAGTACCCCCCCAATTCTCAGTAAGTTGGAACAGCACAAGGTAGCAGATTGTTTTTTTCTTTTTCTTTCTTGCCCCCCCCAGCTGAATGAGGACGTTATTAGGATTGGGGATTGAAAAGCTCCATACTTCGTTCTCTTTATTTTATTTTATATTTATTTTTCCCTGGTATGATACTTTGTGCATTGATTTGAGGAGATACCCGCTGTACGTTTGCTGTTTTTTTTTTTAGGGGGGGTTTTTTTTGTAGGGACCAGTTGCTGGTGTCGAGAGGTTATATTGGATCGTTATGTCTTTCGTGACGTGTCTTCCTTCCCCAAAGTTCCCTGAGCTGAGCGTTTCAATATCTTCCAGGGAATCTCTTTATCGGGGGTTCACATTCTGCCAAATTAATTGCAAGTGCGGTGCCATCGGATAGGCCATATACGGTGTTACCGGGTCGCCCACTACAGCCAATCCCTCGCCTTTATATTTTTTTCACAATCAAATTAGGGTTCCAATGGGCTATGCACATAGCCGTCTCTCAAGTTCAAAAAAATGCGTGCGATGTATCATATCACAGCCTACGCTTCCACCACCGCCATTCGGGCCGGGAGGGAAAAAGTGAAGGAATCGGGAAAGTGTATAAAAAATAAAAACTCGCAGAGAATCTGCAACCAGAAACAATAAGAAAATTCAAGTCACAAACTCTGCATTCTTACTCACGTTGAAGATCAAATTCTTCATTATAAATAAAACCCATAAATCCTCACTCGAGCAGGGTTGCAGGAGCCATGCCACCTATCAACCTTATAGGCGCGGCTGATTGATATATTAGTCACGTGGATATGATGAGAAAGATTTGGTGAACCTTCTGGTTGCAGTGGGCCTGGATAATGCACGTGACTAATATAGTATATCGGCAGCACTTGTAGGATAACCTCTCCATCAACCTTGAGCACCATATCTCCTCTGCCGATCGTTGCCGGGGCCGCGATCGCTTTTTCGCTCCCAACTTCCCAGAAAAACCTACACCAGGACCGACGATCTTCGGATTTCCCATGTGGGTAAAATGTTGTATGATATGTACAATATTCTTTATGACTTTGAAGGTATCCCTCAGCCCAGTTACCTTTGTGCCCTTGAAGGTACCCCTCAGCCCAGCTATCTTTCTCCCCCTAAATTCGACATTCTAGGAGGCGAGCAGCGCCCCAACGGTTCTAGGAAGCTTGCGGGATGCCAGGGTGGTATCGATTGATACCAAATACCAGAATCTTCAGTCTGCCACTTCCCGAAGTGAACCGAGAACCCAGAAAAAAGCAATCCACTGGAGTTCTAATATAATCAGGAGGAGACAAGACATGGTATCCAGGCCCAACTGCGGACGTTTGCGGGTCGTGGGGGGTGTTTAAACATGCTGCTAAACTTAAACTCTAGATAACCTGCGTTCAGGGTTCGGTATGATACGATAGCTAAGCCCGGAGAAATCCACGATACCATACCCTATCATAGCTCAGCCTCACCCTCCGTGAGCCCTTGGAAACATCGACCCACGAGCACAATACTGGTTGACCTCTCTCAGGTGCAAATTCCTAACTTTAGTCACTCGCTCGACGAATAAGATTCGCACAGAGGGCTTGCGCAAAAGTCTGCCAAACTACGAAATGGGGAAAGCTTAAAAAACAAAAGTCCGTCGAACTCGGGTCTGGTTCGTCGAATTTAGGCTACATGCGTGAAACGCAAAATATGTGCCCGCAGTGGGACACTCCGTTCACGCTAATTCTCGGCCAAGGGAAAAAGCCCGTCGAAATCTCGCTTTAGTGTCGAGAGCAAAATCCTGCTCTCTGAGTGGTCTGTGAAGTCTTTGGGCCCACGAGAAGCAGTTCGATAGACTTACCCTGAACTCGAGAAGGTGTGCTAGATTTCGTGCTACCGGTACAGCAGAACACAGGCACTCGCAACGTGCTACGATCACTCCTAAGGTTGAGCCTAATTCCATGGTGGTGCGTCTGGTCTCCGCGGAAGTGTCAATGGCCAATGACACTAAGTACCAGACTACCAGTATCAGCCCCCCACCCTCTCCTTCAAGGAAAGAGCCATGATCTTACCGCCAGGAGGCAATATCCACATCGCAACAAAGCACGATTTGCAGTACCTTATCATATAGCATTGTATTCTAGTAATAATTTGGTTTTGGCAAAAGACCAGAGCTCTTGACGTGCAGTGAGGCTGGGAAGTAGCATCGCAGTCAGCTTCGAACGTTAACACTGTGCCGGGGGGGTCAAGGGCGAACAGGGCAAACCTCTACCGTACTCTGACTTCCTTTCGAGCCTATTAGCCGATCAAAGAGTGGAATATTGCGAACCTCCTGGAGGAAAAAAAAGCACCAAGATCGGCCCTCCATATGGTTGCACTCCCAAAACTTCAAGGAAACCACGAGAGCCTGCCCCTAAACATAACTGCGCCAAGGTACCCGCCCCTTCGAAAGGCGGTGCATGCCTACCGAAGTTGAAGGCGCTCCCAAAGAGCGCCAAACAGTTCAACGCAAGTACCAGTTTAACGACAGATGTATTACATACAATGAGAACGGTTTACAGCAAGTTGCAATCCCGCGACTTAAATCTTCTATAATCCTTGCTTGTTGCTCTCATCCTCCAGAGCCTCCAGCATCTGCTTGGAAATTTCTTTCCACTGCTTTTTTAACCTTATTGCCAATAGCTTTCTGGGTATCATCCAGTGCCCGCCGAACCTTCTGAAAATGCTTCCCGATGCTTCCCTGCTCCTTTGCCCTTGCTTCACGGGCACACTCGAGCAGAGTACCCCACCCTTCTAGATTAGCCGCCGGCTACGTTTTCACCGTGCTGCTATTTTATCAGTAGCTTGCTGGGTCCTGATCTCTATATCGGCATATAATTCGATTAGCACGATGTGGTTAGGGATGAGAACCAGAATTTGAGGTCATGGATAATTATATCACAGTCTATCTGGTGATTCTGTCGTTGAAGCGTTATTTCTGTTGAGCGGTCCGGCACTCTCGGGGAGTCCCGTCATCGTCTTTCTAAGGGGCGGGTACCTTGGCAAGGTTACCAGCATTCTCAGCCCCTAGCCAAAGTGGTGTATCATGGATTAAACTGAATGTCTGAATCCCTATAGTGAAAGGATCCCTTTGTCCTCGTGGAAGTCACGTAGTATGGTAGGGATGCCGCGACTGCAACCAATAAACCCAAATGGGGCAGTGATTCCAACCATCCCGACAACAAATTCGATGGCATACAAGACACAGCGCAAGTGCCGGGAATATGTTTTCGTACAGTGAATTCAGGTTAACATGCGAAATAATCACTATCTTGTATGAAAACATATTCCCAGATACTTGTGCCGGTACGAATAACGCTAGGACGTTCAGAATTTCCCCCTTAGGACTAAGGTGGGACAAATACAAAGTGGGGCACAAAACAACCAACCTCACGAGGAGAGGCCCCATAATCCCAGTTTTTACGATACCGGCATTAACTTATATCATATCATACGGGGGGTTTTTTTTTTGCCAAGACATGGCGTTCTTGAAGGATGTACCATATGGGTATAGCTCCCTATTGGCAACTAGAATCAACAAGTTCGAGGTTAACAGTGAACGCACCCTAACTAAAAAAAAAAATGCTCGTACGGCAGTAGAGGGAAAACCCCAATAGAACTCCCCAGATGTCGCTCCTCTTCGATCCTATGGACTCTAAATTTCCTCGAAAAGGCACCCGGACTCTTTTGTGTGAACAAGTACTTGCTCACATAAAGCCCGTATCTCTTACCCAGAGCTCGCTTAATTGAAAAGACAAAGTCCATAGAGGAGTAGTTCCTGGGGGTATGTTTCCTGTCTATTTTGATGCTAACTCTAGTGGTCTGCAGGCTCGATTTCGGACGCCCTGCACCACCGGCCTTGGGATCAACGGCTTTGGTTCGATCCTTTACTTCCCATTGAAGGAACTGCCAGGAGAATCCCGGGCTGGCATTTCATGGCTCGCTCGCTAGGCTGAAAGATAAGTTGGTTTGCGCAACTGTGCCTACAAAGGGGTGACTGGTGGATTGTTCCGCCCGGGACCCTCGAGATCTTCAGGGGGGCGAGCAACATTTCCAGCTGCGATTGCCAAGAATGCGCCTTAGGATTAGGTATATCCAAAGTTCGTCGGCGTGGGGAAGGAAATTTTGTTGTCACGGGATCCGGTGGAGGTGTGCTTGTGTGATGGTGGTACCTGCCGATTCATAAAGTGTCAGAATAGGCATTCATTGATACTTATCCTGGCCCGGAGCGTCCAAATACTTTATGAATTGGCAAGTGCACGATATATCACACAAATACAGGTGCACAGCTTGGAATGTTACTACGGTACCACCGGGGGGAGTGTAATTGCTCCATTAGTTTTTGCTCTGTAAGTGCGATCACCCCAAGCTAAAATATTACTGTCCGTTACTGTTGTTTAACCTATTTGCTAGCTTCGTAGTAACAAGACCTTACGCTGATTGTGCTCAGTCGGATTTGGGTGATGGAATGAATCAATCCTGATTTCAAGTATGATGTTGATATTCCAGAAACTACCGTATCATATTCTACGAGAACTGTACGGGAAGAACTGGAACTATAGAGTCTCACGCTAAGAGGCTCAGAATTCCTCTCTTTGTATAAAGGGGGGGGGGCTCTCTGAGAAACGCTCACTTTCAGCCTTCAGACAGATAACAAAAAAGTGCGGCAGACCTACCACGCACTGCCCTTCTTCACCCCCGACCGAATCCAACCTGGGCTTCACCTAGCCCACGATATCGGCTGGAGTGAAGGAGATTCTAGAGGTACCAGTGTGCCAGCCGTGGCCACTAGTGTTTTTGCGGGGGAAGATGGCGTCTCAATAGACCGGAGGCTATGGTAGAGTCAACCGGAGTCTTGCAGCTGGGTAGACTATTTTTCTGCGGTATGCCCTGTTTTCAGTTTACAAGGGTAGGAATCATCAACGGGAACAGGCGGGGATATATTTGGCTAGTTAGCCCCAAACAATTGTTCCATAACTTCTTGGACCTTATATTAAGGCTTTCGTGTCACAACCTAGAAGTCGCACAGAGGAATTGTACCCCAAAACAATCCAAGTAGTGTTATTTCTCCCCTTTTATTTTTATGAAAAAAGGGAGCCTTTCACCCGTTTTAGAACATATCCAAAACTAAATGCCGTAGTGTGTTGCCAACAAAAGTGGCAATGGGGGATGGTCTGTGTAACGCACGAGATTAACCCCTTGTCGGAGGGTGACTTGACATGACCGAGTCTCGTATTCAAGGCGATTTTCAGTCTCTGGGGATTGTGGGGGCTGTGGTTTGAGTTGGGCATTATATATAAGGCGACCCTAGGGACCGCTATCTTGCCACTTCCACTGGTTGGAAAAATACGTTATCACATTCTATGTAGTCATGTGTGTATGTGAGTCATGTAACACATACACATATGACGGGTCATATGTATGGCTGGATTTCACGTGATACGGAGATGGGTATATATATTTCGGGTTTTCTCCTCCTGTATCCTTACAACTCAGCAGCGCAATAGTGGAATCACAGCTTTTTAGTCTACAAGATACTGCGTTCAAATCTCAGTGCCGCCTTATTAAATATAAGAGACAGCCTTTGATACTGCAATATTTTCAGGTTATGAGCCCGGGTTAGCAAGACTTCTGCTGCCCAAGCATATACCACTTGACAAAAACTGTTTATACACTAAAATGCTTCTACCGTTACCTTCCTCACACACATCCTTCCTCTTATCACTCTATGAGTGACGCAGACGTCTACTATAGACAACACAACGAATTTCACTTCAGTAACTGCAATAACACTCGACCTCTCGCTAAACGTTGGACCAACCCTAGTTGCGAAAACGATGCTTAGTACATAGGAAGATATCTGGCCTATCGAAAGAAGCTTCTTGCAAGAGCCACAATCATCAAAATACCAACAACAGGAAGAGAGTAAATTCAGGAAACAAATGCCACATACCTACTACGACGCACCTGAATACTCAATATCCGAAATCGAAGCCAAAGCATCACATTTACCACAAGATTTACCCAGTGACGAATACCAAGGTTATTTCAACCCTACATCGATCATTGACTGTCCTGGTTGTGGGAGATTAAGACCGTTTCCCATAAGTCATGACAAAGAAACGAATATACTCCCATTCTGTTGTGACGAATTTTGATTTCAGCTTGAGTACTTCGCAATAAAAAGGTTGTACAGTCATAGAAATATCGGCAGAACAAACCCGTTTCCTCCCAACACCAATTCGAACAACAATAGACCTATCCCACGTTAACCACTAAAATGTCCAACGAAGACACCTCACCAACAGACTCCACAGTTAGACGATTGTCCCTTACCCTAAAAGACTATCCAAAATTGGAAGGACAACGGGACTATAAGTCATGGGCACAAATGTGGAAAACGGCATTCAACGTATGCGATCTATGGGATATGGTCGACGGTTCAATAGAACAACCTGAGCCAGAAGACGAAGGAACCTCCTCCTCAAAAGAGACCAAGGACTGGAATAAGCGAAATGAACTAGCAAAGTTCTTCCTATACCAGGCAGCAGGCAGCTATGCAGTCGATATCACCTGCTACAACTTGGCCTCTGAGGCATAGCAGTCACTAAGGGACCGGTTTGACAAAGAAACACCATCCACAAACCTAGTCCTATTTGAAAACATCTTCACCAAACTCACACCTGGTAAAAACATCTCTGAACATATCTCCAACTTCGAAAATGCCTGGAACCGCCTATCCCAACGATGCTCAAACGCGAAAGGCAAAAAGGCTGATGACCTCTTAACCACGCTAAAAGCAGTGGTTCAGTCTGAGGCTACCAAAGGAGCATTCTTCCTGCTTTCGATAAAGGAGTAACATGGAGATCTATGTGATATGCTGGCTGCACGAGGAGATAACCGTTATGTAGACATAAGGGAATTCTTCGTCAGCAGAGCAGCAGAGAAAAAAACCAACAAAGAGAAGATGAAAAAGTGCTGTTCGTACCAAGGAAACAAAAAGGAACGAAATTCTGTTCCTGGTGCAAAGCATGAGACAAGAAGAGTGACAATCATAACCTCAAGGACTGCCATGGTGTCATAGGAGACAAGGAGAAAAAATATCGAAACAAGGGACCAAAATCGATAAACGTTACCGACGCTACCGTTACCGTGTTGATGACTAAGTTTCAACAAATTGCGAATGAAAGCGATAGGAGGATGACAATTAGTTGGCTTTGTGATTCAGGAGCCACTGACCACATATCACCAAACGAAGGTGACATCCTAAACCTATCACCCACAAAAGCAAATATTGTAACGGCAGATGGCAGAACTCATCAACCAACCGGAACAGGAGACATTCAGATCCCTGTGCGACTGCTGGACGGATCCAGACATACGGTTCAACTCCGAAGAGTACTGTATGTACTATCGTTTCGATACTCCTTAGTGTCTGAATCAAGGATTGATGATGTTGGAGTAAGAGTGGAAATTGAGAAAGGAGAGAGAAGATATGTGAAGAATGGAAGGATATTCATGGTTGCGGAGAAAAAGAATGGGCTGTGGTATATAAGGACACATAATGAGAAGGCTCTTATGACACCTTATGAGGAAAGACACCTGGCACTACGTCATCCTAGCACTATTCGAGATTGCTATAACGACACGTTGCCCATTCCCCAACCTCAAGACTCTAACTGTAAAACCTGCAAGACGCAAAAATGAACACATAGTGTGCCACATGGAAAAAATATCGAAACAAAGAAACCTTTCACGAAAATCCATTCAGATCTGAGCGGTCGTATATCAGTCCTAACCTTAGGAAAAAACGAATATTACATGACATTCGTGGACGACTATTCCAGATACTGTTGGCTATACTTGCTAAAGTCAAAGAACGGAGCTGAGAATGCAATCCAAGATTTCTGGAACCTTATACATACACAATTCGAAGTACGAATCAAACGTCTCCACACCGATAATGGAACAGAGTATGTAAACCAGAAAGTATCCAAGTTCTTAAAGGAAAAAGGTACAATCCATACCACATCACCAGCCTACAACCTGGAATCAAACGGTGTTACCGATAGAATAAATCGTCCCCTTGCAACCATGGTACGATGTATGTTGCCAGCCGATCGAAAGTTTCTATAGGGGGAAGAATATTCTACTGCTGCCTACCTATACAACAGACGATGGCATTCCACGATGAAGACAACACTTTTCGAGCACCTATATGGCAAGAAACCAAACATTAACCACCTCGGTCTTTGGTTCACATCTACAACAGTACACATTCCTTCAGAAAAGAGAACCAAGTTGGATCCTACATGTAACGGAATCCTACTATGTTTCTACTATTACTACTGACTTGATGTTGGTTATTACTTATTTGGGTTTATACCTGATAAGCGCTACTATTTGGTTGTCCCTTCCTATTTGGTTATGACTTCCTAACTGGTTATTCTTTCCTTGTTTCGCTTATCACTACCCCTCCTTGCTTCTACCTATTTGGGTATCGCTATCCTCCTGCTATACCTACTGGATTTGTCTAGTAGTAGCGATCTCTTGTTCCTTCCTGTTTGGATTCCATTACTTGTTTTGTTAGCTCCATCCTGTCGCTTTTAACCCTCTGTTTTTGGAATATGGTTACCTTGTTATACTTCCTCTGTTAGCATATTGTTGGACAGGATGTTTGCGCTTTTGTTTAGTTTTTCTAGCTACAATCTTTTGTATTT
>QFET01006828.1:0-20578 GCA_003316355.1 Tuber calosporum | reverse complement strand
GGGGGGCAAATGAAAACAGATATTACCTTCTCATCGAACCAGCCCAAAATCTCCCCTGCACATCGACTGCCCCGTCGTTGATGCGCATAAGATCCTGCTTATCCTTATCACCCGGAAATAAGGTATTGATGTACTCCAATTTTCCCGTATCGATATTGACTTTTCCAAAGCCGCGTTTAGCTCCAACCGCCAAATGTTCTTTATCCTATTCCCGCAATTACCGGCCACGATCCCCTCACGTCAGTCCATCCACTTCCCCTCTTCCTAAAAAACCAACTTTCTCGCGGCATAAATAGATACATACTCCGTCAATCAAGGCTAGACATCCCACGAGATCTCCAACCTCAATCCGTTTGAGACTCTTCTGGCCCTCCTTCACATTAAAACCGTAGATCACCGAGCGGGGTATATCCGTGAACCAGGTGGTTCCTGTCTCCTCGTCGTGTACCGGTGACTCGGGTAACAAAAAGTCCTCGCGATGTAGAATTGGCTCACCGGTCCTTGCGATCACTTTGAAATTTGGCGACATATTTTTGATGGAGGGGATGAGGGCTGGTTAGAAAATGAGAGCGGGAGAGAGAGGCAGGCGCTATTAGGTGTTTATATTCGCGACCTTGATGGTTGATAATAGTATATCTCGAGGGGTATGTATGAATGAAAAGTGGGAGGAGGGGTAGTGGATAGCAGGTTTAGCCTAAACAACCCCCCAAAACTCGATCGGGAATCCCCGCTTGCGGAAAAGCTGGAGAATTATTTTTTTCCTTTTTCTTTTTCCTGATTGTAGATGTTTCGAGTTTCTTGGAGAGGGTTGTTTGCCTTACCGAGCTTTGTCACATGTTATAAATTGGGTTATGCTTTCCTTGAAGATGACTTCACGGGTGGTCACTCGACAAACTAGTACCAGCGGGTATCCGGTGCTCTCCGTGAGGCCCTTACGAGGCATACTCCATTTTTTATCTTTGTGGGGGGTCATGGCATGTTGTCAATCACCTAAATACCGATTCAGTAAAGGAGACAGATGCGCAGAAGAGTGTCGGACGGACAATGGAATTGGCTTTACAGTGAATGCGGTTTGCAAGAAATGACTCAGGTCGTCCAGGGATATTCCAAGGGATTATATGGAACTGGGGAATGTATTGAATAAATACTCTTTCCTGTAGGTAGGATGAGGGAGAAATTAAGTGGGAGGCAACGTCTTTTTGTAATTGGTTAGATGGCTGCAGGAGCAATTAAGATGTACACGCAATTCATACTCAAGTATGACAAGTTATTGCTCCAGAGATTTGGGAATTGGCAACGCTCAAAATCCGTCTCTACAGCCTTTGCTCCTACGATGTGGAAATAGGCAACAAATTGTAAATCAAAAATGTTGACAGTGAATAAAAAAATGCGCCCAGAACTTACATGGTACTATTTTATAACAAAGCAGAAACGAACAGGCCAAGCCAATCTGCGTCATTTTTCCGCCACCCTTTTCCCAAGAACCAACACTTAAACAGCAAAATTCCGACTAACCATATGGGAGAGCAGTACCCAAGTGCAATGAGCCATAAACCTACACTTGAGTACTCCTCAATTTGAATATGTAAGCAACAGACGATGGCGGTGTCCTCATCACACTGTTCTATCCACCCTAGCCCTTTCCGAAACCGGCACCTCCCATCCATCGGGACCTCTGAGTTCATCACTCTCCAGGTCCTTCACCCTCCTGAACCGCGTCTTCGTCATCATCGCTTGTGTATTCTCCTTCACTGCTTGTCTCCCACGCTTCGTCACCAGGTCGTCTTCTTTGTGCTGAGCCAGCGCTCCCGGCATTCTTTGTAAGTCGTGCATTTTCACCATGATCGGTCTCGTCATCAGCAACTTCACACTCGGGTGGCTCGATCCACCCGGCAGGGACTACACACGGCAGTGCGACACCGATACTAGCCGCACGGTTTAGAAAGGCTGGGGCCGCTCGCCTAGTTAAGGCCATGCAGAGATAGGAGGTGAAGTGGTTGCAATTCCGAGTAAGTAGATTGTAACTGGGGCCTAAAAACTCGTTGGAGGCCTGTTCACTATAAGCAAGGTGGCTTAAGAGATGATGGGATGGTAGAAAGGTAGAACTTGCATCACAAATTACTTGCTCAATCTCCTGGTCGCTAGCATAGGTAAATCCGTGCAAAATTTCCGATCTGAAAGTTCCTCCTGGAGGCTCTGTTTTCGGTTTCGTCCAGTAAACACCAGTCAAACCTCGCCGATGGTGGCCGCCGAATGCGTATTCTCTGTCATTGATGACAACACCAGAATGGAGGAGAGCGACACCAAGTGTCCAGATCACATTAGATAAACACCCAGGTGGAAGGAGATCGTAAACATTGATTATTACTTTCTTCTTTTGAAGACTCTGGGAGCGTGTAGAGCCCCATAAACTTCGAGATGGTGGAGACATCTTTGATATCGGATTTCAACTCGCTGATGTTGCTTAACTTAAGAGAGTTTGTCTGGTTGGATCCAAAGTTAACGTACCGGTAATGCGAGGACTCGGTTGCGGGGGGGGGGTTAAGGAAGACTGCCGGTAGAGGACATAGGCTGAGGAAGGGGAGAAATGGTGCTTTGAGGGCTTAGGATTGTAAGCTCATCGAAAGGGGGAAGCTGTAAGACAAAGATCCTAAATGGATGCTACAGAAGCCACGGCGCAGATGTTTGCTGTAAAAGAACTGGATAAGACATCTAAAAACGAAAAAGCTTTTTGAAGAGCAAGCCGGCAACCACAAGAGCGTCCCACCGGTATTATATTTTTCTTTTGCCCACTTGAGCCCGAGTCATCAATTCAGTCATCACTCAATCAAAAGTGAGACAAGCTTACCGCCAAGATATAAATCTTGTCACAGTATTTCCTATCCCGTGACCCCCATAATTAGGGTCTGAATATGGACACACAAAATGTATGGAAGGGTTTGAACCCCACCAGCATCTGGTTCTCCACTTGCAATTCGACTTTGTTACACACCTCTCAACAGCCAGACAGACATAGCGAGAAGAGAAGAGCCGCCTGCCGCCTCACCTCTCTTTTCTTTGTGCCTCCCTGCTGTTGAACCCCTCATTCACAACTACGTCTTTTTTTCCTCTCACCAGACGCAGCCCCACAACGATCACCGGGTGCTGTCTATTGAATCTCCACACTTTTTCTTCAGCTCCTCCTTTGAGATCGCATTTGTTTGTGACTATCGCCAAGACAGTTTCCACCCGTTCTTACGCTACAAAGGCTAGAAAGATGCCCCCAAAGAAGGCTGCTAAAGAGGAGAAGATTCTTCTTGGGAGGCCTGGAAATAATCTTAAGAGCGGAATTGTGAGATCTTTCTCCTCGGTGGTCAACGCTAACTGTATTTAAGGCTGATAAATTTCTTTCTCTTGACTGTAGGTCGGACTTGCCAATGTTGGGAAGTCAACGCTTTTCCAGGCTATCACCAGATGCTCGTTAGGAAATCCTGCTGTACGTAAATTTATCCTTACCATTTCTATTAGGGTGCTTGGTAGTTGAGTTTTTAAACGACTTTAACTCACCACCGCCTCTACAGAATTTTCCTTTCGCCACAATTGATCCCGAAGAAGCCCGTGTCATTGTTCCCGACGAGCGTTACGATTGGCTATGTGAACATTACAAGGTACCCCATCTATTCTGACCCGAATATCGTCTAGTCTTGAAAAGTATCTTCGCTGAGATTATGGACTAAAGCCTGTCTCTAAAGTCCCTGCCAATCTCACGGTTTACGATATTGCCGGCCTGACCCGTGGTGCTTCTACTGGTGCTGGGCTTGGTAATGCGTTCCTTTCGCATATCCGTGCTGTCGACGCTATATTCCAGGTTGTCCGTTGTTTTGATGATGCGGAGATTATCCATGTCGAAGGAGATGTTGATCCTGTCCGCGACCTCCAAATTATCAATGATGAGCTCAGAATAAAGGATATTGAGTTTGTTGAGAAGAACCTGGAGGCGCTGAGGAAGCAGACCGCGAGAGGTGGTCAAAGCATGGAGATGAGAAAGCTGAAGGAGGAGCAGGCCATTGTTGAGAGCATTCTAAGTTGGTTGGTGGACGAAAAGAAACCTGTTATCAAGAAGTCTTGGGGAAACAAGGAGGTAAAATTATTCTAACCTTTTTGTTATGTCTCCTTGAACACACTCTCTTCTATTATGTGATGACAAAGAGTATTATACTCGATCATTAAAACCCAGCTCGATGAACGGACTCGCTCAGAGGCTCGTATTGATATGGATTTTTAATCTGACATTAATTTTTTTTGCATATACTTTTTCCGTTGGGCGAATCATTCTTTCGGGTCAGCGCTAACTTTAATAACATTTATTAGGTTGAAGTAATCAACAACCTTATGCTTCTTACGGCAAAGCCTGTGATCTTCCTCATCAACCTTTCCGAGAGGGACTACGTCCGACAAAAGAACAAGCATCTTCCCAAGATCAAGCAATGGATCGATGAGAACTCTCCTGGAGACCCAATTATCCCAATTTCTGTCTCCTTGGAGGAGCGTCTTGCCGGTATGTCGGATGAGGATGCTGCTGAGGAGTGCAAGAAATTGGGCACCAAGAGTGCCATCCCCAAGCTTGTGGTGCTTATGCGCAGTGTCTTGAACCTTATTGGTTTCTTCACTACTGGGCCGGATGAGGTTCGGCAATGGAGTATTCGAAAGGGAACCAAGGCACCTCAGGCTGCTGGAGTCATCCATACGGGTCTGTTCTTATATTCGGTTACTGTTGCCAAGCACCTTTTGACTTGTTGGGAATAGATTTCGAAAAGACTTTCATTCAGGCTGTCGTTTTTAGGTATGCTGATCTAAAGGAACTTGGCGATGAAGCGGCAGTCAAGTCGGGTGGAAAGCTGCTCACTAAAGGAAAGGAATATGTCATGGAAGATGGCGATATGTATGTTTTCTCAATTCCCTAAACTCGAATAACTCACCGTATACTAACACGATTTTATAGCGTCCTGTTCAAGGCAGGTGCTGCAAAGGGTTAAGTCATATTTTTACGTATTCTATTTGTTCTCCAAAGACGCTAGATATGAGACCATCTGCAGCCAGGCCATAGGGTAGAAAAGGGGAATAATAAAAAATACTCCTCGACACCCTTCGTGTGAATTTTGTGAGAACGTGAGCTATCCCTTAAAGAGGTGAAACAGCAAAATTCAGCGCGGCTAGGAGTTGCGGATTGTGTAACTCCTGGCTGCGCTGAATTTTGCTCTTTCACCTCTCCAATAGACATTATAATGTGATCCCGTGGTAAATCTTCAAGATATTGGCATGAAGAACTCGAATATTTGACTCTGAATTTAGTATGGGTGCTTAGACGTATATGGACAATTTGTCATACAAACTTTTGCCCCCTGTGTTCGGGTTCTACAAGTGCACACCGGGAACCTGTATATTGCCACACGCGCGGTATTATGTACGGGTTAAAGCTTTCTTTGCCTCCGTGCTTTTCGCAACGCTCCTCTGTTCGTGACGCCGGTAGACTTTACTCAGGTAGTGTTGGAGGACAGTTCCTGTGCAGACTAGTCTCGCACGTGTGCCCCGCGAAAGCTCAGTTGTGGAACTCGTATCCGCACATGGTTGTTCGCAAGCATTCACGGGTTAGCTCACTGTAAATTTACTTGCTCGTCTGTTATATCAATCCCGTGAACACATCGCATCACACCCGTCACCACTCATGAATTCAATAGTCGAATACCATTAACCCATTATTCCGACTTCTAACACTTTTTTAATTTTCTATGTTTTCTTGGAAAAAGATAGAAGGCACCAAATTTCACACCAAAATTTAACATAGAGTAAAAAGATAATGTAGCGACCACCGGTAAGGAACACATCTCCACAGAAGCAGAAAAGGGAAGGCTCCAGCTGCAGCGCCAAACTTACTCTCGAGCAATTAGCAGAGGAAACAATTCCACATACTCAGAGAAAAAAAGGTAAACTCTTTTTCTCGGAAAACTCCTACAATAAAAATCGCCCTTGAAATGAGTTTACAGTTTTTTTTTTTCAAGATGGTGATTGGGGTGGGGTGGACTTATATATGTATCATTCTAATATTTGCCAAGACTTTTGGGCTAAGAGGGAGAAGAAAAAGCAGTCAAGCGAGGGTAGGGTAACCGCGGTGAGTATATAGACTAAATCGTGGAAGGGGAAATGTTTTCTCTCTTTCCTTCTTTCTTCGGGTAGAATTTTTTTTTCTTCTCAAGTCCCTCTGAAATATGCTAGAGCCTATTGTCTACGTCTGAGGGCATTTGGGTGTGGACAGCAGAGGGAGAGTGAGATCCTGGTACGGGCCCCATATGTTACTGGCTTCTGCAGGTGTAGAGGTTGGGTGGGTGCGGGTGGAGATATATCATATGGAACTTTGCGATATTGTACTTGCGTTCAATTGCATGGGCGGGGTAGGTTTCGGGGAATTTCGTGTCATTGGGGTTAATTACAAGGCATGGATTGGAGAACTTTTGTTCTAGCATAGTGTCTACCATACATTACTTTTATCATGCGCTGCGCTTGTGTTATGACTTTTTTAACAGCCATGCTGTGTCTACGCCGTCTCAGAGACATTTATCCTACCCTCCCCGCTATCGATATAAAACCCTATTTCTTTAATGTCGTCATCAAGCGGCACGTACCTACACCCCTCCTCCGGCGAGAGGTACTCCATCTGTACCTTCAACGGCGCGATGCTAAACATCCTGCCGACAAGGCCTCTGAGAGTGGATATCGGTAATGACTTTGGAATCTTCTTGACCAGTGGGTCTTTCCCTTCTGGCAGGAATTCTAGGTCTATAAGTCTTGTTGCTAGGGTCTTTCTTGCTTCAGTGCTTCTATCTACGATGGGCTTGCCGTGTACTATGGCTTGTTAGCTCTACGGACATTGGGAGAGGGAGGGGGGCCTACTTTCGCATAATTCCTCCCAGCGTTTGTGATCCCGCAAAACCCTGTCTTCCATTCCATCCTCCACCTTCGCTATTTCCCCCGCTATTCGATTGAGATAGTAGAGCTCTGCGTTAGCACGCTCGGCTTCAGTTATCCTGCTGTAATTCAGCGCGGTAACCCTTCCTGGCGTCCTGGCTACAGCAAGCATGTGTGCTTCTTCTAGTGGTGTGCTGTTGAACAGCGGGTTATGCGAGATTCTCAGTGATGTCAAACATGGGAATAGAGGCGGGAGAAGGTCCAGCAGGGGGTATGTCCCCAGCGAGTTAAAACTAAGGTCTAAATGCTCGAGAGACGGGAATACCACGGGAGAGGACTCAGAGGCATGAATTGTTGAGATGGTGTTATGTGCTAGAATCAATTTTCTTAGCTGAGGAAGGTCGGATAGCGAGAAGATTGATGAGAGAGATGTGAAGGCGTTCTGCTCAAGGTTTATAGTTGTTAGCGTGTGTGGGAGTGTGACTGAGTTGGGTATCTCGGTGGTGTTGTTGGTGGCTGAGAGGAGGGTGTGGATTTTGGGGAAGAATTGGAGGATGTGGACTATCTGGGTTTGTATGTTAGTTTGAATATTGAATAATTGGGTGTAGTAGGAGGAGGGGGGATGCGAGACAAACTTCGGCCCAGTCAAAGAGTGTGTTGTTGATTTCCAGACTGACAACACCTCCAAATGGGGGGTCACCGCCTCCGATTTCCAGGGAGGAGAAGCGATTTCCGCTGTGATCTCTATTAGTCTTTCATAGGCCCCTCGATATCCCCACACAAGTATAAATACCTAATCCTCAATCCCTTCAACATCTTCAACCCCCTACAAACATTCGCAATCTCCTCCAGCCCCTCCCAGAGGTTACTGGAAACATCCAGTTCCTCAATCTCTACCTCCAATTATTAGCCCTTTCATCTCCTCTCTTCCCTTATCCTGAGAATAGCGAAACTCACTAGGACAAGTATCAAGAACCTCTGCGGCCCTATCCCCACGCAGAATCCTCATCCCATCCAATAGCACAATCTCCAACTCTCTCAACCGACCCAACTTCTCCAGTACCTTGTCAAACCCCACCTCCTCGAACACCTTCGTAGCCGACAAACTGATCGGCTTCCCAATCTCGAACGAGATATCCTTCTCAGTCGTATATTTATTCCTCAGCGCCTCAAGGAAGGTGATGGGTGGGTCGGGAACACGGGTGGTTCGAATGAATGTGGAGGAGTTGGCAAGCTTTGCTACATATTGAAAGCTAGATTAGTATCTAATTTGCGTAGCCTGGGGGAAAATAGGGTCACCTTCAAAGTACCTCTTCCCACCATGCTCGCCAGAATGTTTACCTCGGGAGACCTTGTCCCACTCAACTCCCAGCCATCCCACCTCGGTGCCGTCTACGGGCCCAATGTACCGGACGGTGCATCGGTTTCCGGAGTAGCTAAGACGTTGGCCGATATGGAAGGCTGACATTTTGGATTTGAGGTTGGTGTCTACGATAGCATTTGTGGAGCTCAGTGTTCTGTTGACCCTTCAACCGGGTAACGGATTCATGGAGGATCACTCGGGAATTGATGGTGGACGGGTTGCGGGCGATTGGGTTCTTCATAGATACAATACAGCTCAGAGTACGCCAGAGCGTGAGGTGGTGGGTGTGAGCGAAGGGGACATGTCGGTTCTACCCGCGTTGTATGTGCGTTTGATTTTTTTACCAGGGGTCTGGTTCTACTATTCATCTTGGGCCTCTTTCACAAGGATCTTTATTGGAGGGCAGGCCCAACTGAACAGAACTGCTAAAGGTCTCTACAACTATCCGAGGAGGCGATTGTTTTTTAGGCAACACCAGCCCAACTCTAATACCAGTGCTAACCAATAGTTATAGTGCCCAATAAAATCTGAACAAAAGGCAATATTATGTGTTCGGCCATAGAACGATGAAAATTTCGCATCCCGTCCGCTCTGCGGTAAACAAGCATCGTGTTGTCCGGTTAGTACTACAGTGGGTGACTATGTGGGAATTCCGGATGCTGAACCCTTATTCCTTTCTTTCTTTTTTCTTTTTTCCATGTGTTTCGAAGATTGTCTGGAGGACGGACTTTAACCCATGATACACACCCCCCCACTGCTGCGCTAGTTTGTTTGACAGGAAACGTTCTTCTTGACAGTCAGGTATTAACTCTACTCTCCAGTTGAAAGAAGGCTTTGATTAGGATACTCTATCAGGAGCAGTGATATAGTCTAGTGGTTTCCTGACAATTGTGTAGATCTTCAGACCTACTCGTGTGAGGTCCGGAACTCCCTCACATGTCACATACTTCCTATATTCCGCCATCAGCTCTCCCAACTCCTCGAGAATGTTCCCATAACAGCTGAGCTCCGAGGCCTAGAAGCTCGAAGGTGTATTGGGATTGGGAACCCAAAAGTGACTCTTTTTAAACTCTGGGCGAGAACTGACGAGCTGTAAGCCTTTGGCAACCAACCTAGTATGATAGTATCGCGTTTCAAGTAGAAGGTGATTAGAGTTACCAAAGCTTGGTGTTACAACAAGGCAAAACCTTAAACCCTCAGAAATCTATGTATATGGATTATTCTGATTTACCGCGAGAACCCCCCCAACGATCAACTATTGAACCAAGAAATAGTCGTAAAGCATAGCAACAGACAACCCCCGAAATATTCCCAAACCAACCAAAACCCCCTTCTAACCCAGGACCCGGTCACCCCGTCTTCCTAATCCACCCATTCATAGTGACAATCAACCTAACCAACTCCCAATCCCCACCATCACCGACATAATCACAAACCACAACACCAGTGCTACCATCGCCATGCTCCTTCCCGGCAACATGATCTATAGCCAGATGCCTCTTTGTTTCAACGTTAACCTTCTCGGCAACTTTCTCAGGCCAACACCCCACCTTCCAAAAATTGCTCGCGGATAAAAAGTTTATAAACAACTGCTTGGTGGTATCCGGCTCCAAGGGCTTCGCCGAACGCTCCAAGTGCTCTTTAACGTAAGTGATCTTCTTATGTATAGTAGCGGGTTCAAGCACCTCGCAAAAGTCCTGAACACGGCATGTACGGGAGGGTGTACTCGAATCCGGAGTGTTATAATTCCAATGTTCGGCGTTGATGCCGAATTGCTCTATATCGCTTGGTAGGGTGAATCTGCGGAAGAGGATTGCCTTCCCACGGACTCGACCGAGGGTCGGTATGCTGTCTTCCAAGTACCATCTTGTGGCTTCTTTGTCGATGTACCCCTCCTTCAAGACCTTCGCAAACTTGGCGTCGTCGGCGTCGCCGCGGCCTTCCCGCTTTAGGGAGATGATGACGCACTCGTGCGGATTAGCATCTAAGAACGAGTACGCATCTTTGAGGACCTCGCTTAGGTTCTTGAATCCCGTAAGGGAGATTGGGAAGGCACCATGAACGAGGGTTAGGGTGTTTAGGCCGTCGACCTGGCACCTGACGTCGAAGAAGCGGATTCCGTTTTCCAATTGTTGCTTTGGTCCAACGGCCTGGCAGCGAACGGATGGGAGCGCGGTGTGGCACGTTGGGGTATTATGCGTGCCCGGGATGGAGATCTGGCTCAGGGGAATCTCGTCCCTCAAGCGCTCCATCCACCCACCCAGCGCGGCGCTGGACAGGAGCGCGAGGTGACTGTGATTCCGGTGAAACACCACATTGAACTTATGCTCGGTTCCAGGACTTAGACAGTGCACGGCCGGCGTGTGCGAATTCAGATCCGCGCGGAATTTAGCCTCGCCGACCGTGAAGGCCAATCGCACGACCTCATCCTCGTTGATCTTGATTTCTGTCTGCATGATCCCAAACGCCGGTAGGCATATCGATACATCCTCCTCGGAGAAAGCTTGCGCGTTCTCAGCGATCGTCTTGGAAGATGGCTCAGCCGGTGGGGGTATTGGGAGTGTCTTCGCGACAAAGGATGTGAAGTTGTGGGCCAGGTTTCCAATGTTAGTTATGTTCTTTATCGTCACGGGCTTGGGCCCTGGCGCCCTGGGCTCCGGGAAGCGCGACACACGGATTATTGTTATTTCTGTTGAGGATAAGTTTCGGATCGTGAGGTTTTCGTGCGCCATGACGGTAGTATAGTTGAGCTAAGTGGGATGAGTTACCTAGGTTCCAATCGGGTGGAGCTGAGGACAGGCACAAAATGGGTGAGAGGAAGTTGGAATAGAGTGCGTGTAGCGCGTCTAATTGAGCATGCTGGGGGTCGGTTTTCGCCTACCGCAAGAACTCCTGTAATCCCGTTATCGGATAATCGGTTGAACACCCCCGGGCTAGCCCACGATAGGGGTAGCTTTATGGGATTAGAGCATTGCGAATATCACACTAGTCAATGGTATCCACCAAGACCAGTGGGAGGGCTGATTTCGAACTGTCAAGAAAATACCAACCATCTCTGAGGTTTTATTGTCTCTGAACACGGGGGTTACAGTGCAGGCGGAGACAGTGGGTTTCAAGAGTATTTACGGTATTTTATCCCACTAAGGAGTTATTAATTATCCAACGTCAGGACGAGTGCTGTATCACTCCAAGGCTCAGCATCACCGCACTATGTTTGGAATGGAGATTGAGTTAAACAATCATACTACAATCGCCCCCACCCCCCCCTCCCCCAAATGCCAGTATCTAAGAATTCGCTTTGGGAAGGAATAGCATATCACTTATTCCAAGCGAGACAGGAGTATTTGTAGATATACTCGAGTGCACTGGAGAGCTCTGGTTTTGATTCTTTAGCGGGGGCTTGATATGTAAACCTTAAGTCACTAGCATTGCACTCTTTCAACACCACAAGTAACAATAGAGAAAATAAGCTTGATTAAATAAGCCGAGATTTCAGATCTCGCTCTTTAGAAAATTACCCCACGAGGCTCTCCTTCTCCTAGAGATGCAGAATTCTCGCTATGTGAAAGGTGAATCCTACAGCAGTTCACTTCCGATACTCCCCCCCCCCCTTAGAGCGCATAAGGAGGAGCCCTTTCCCACATCCTCAGGATCAGATTATCACTCACCTCAATCTTTGACCTACAGCCTGCAGCCCAAAAAACGAAAGGGAGAAATTAGGATAGTCATATACCAAGTAGCTCATAGCGTCCAGAGATTTTTTCTTTTCTTTCTTCAGTGAGTAAAGTATTGTACTTTTCCACATGTCCACAGCATAGAGGAGGAGGAGGCTTCCAACCAGCCTAGCGGCACCGTTACAGCCACCTACTCGTGCCAAGGTTGCAGCTCAATGTAAAATTGTGACTTAATATAGGATTGTGGCTTTACACACTTTATGAAAGAAATTTTATTGATTTATTAGGGAGGTGTTGTTAAGAGCGTCTCAATAAGAGCTGTGGTTATTTTTTGTGGTGAGTGGTATGATAAGTGTTGCAACAAGGTCAGGGAACTCAAGTTTGTTAAGAGCAGTATGGAACTTTGTGTACTTAGAGAGTCTTACTCTAGCATTTATAACAGGTGTTGGCCTATGTGAATGGTTATACAGTACGAGGACAAATGTTTTTGTCTGATACCCATTTTAACAAAAGTGCTCATCTTCACTACCCTCTCTCCTTGCCTAATGTTTATAAGAATCAGTAGATATTTGACTACTCATTAACAAACCTGTAGATAGCATGAAGATTATTGTAGAATCCTAAGATATTATAAAGTGATAGAGAAAAGGTTATTTAGATTTCAGGTATCAGCTGCCATCTAGTACCTTTTTGTATGGGACCCTATGTAAAAATAGAAGTTAATTATATATTAGTTGATGTAATCATAAACAATTAAGACAGTTTGATCTCTTACACTTATATATAGGGAGGTGGAAATCGATAGTCCTTCCCTAGCTTAGGGAATAATTTGAGGTATTGTCATATATTATGTAGCATTGAGAATTATCTACTGGAAATTGTCTATTTTTGGTACAAAATGGGCATTAGAGGAAAGGATTTGTCACTATACTTTACAATAGAGCCTATGAAGTAGTCTACTATCAAATTGGTATCTGAGGTAGACCTGCTAAGAGGCTAAGACAAGGAGAGTATAATAGGATAATTTGAAAAGTGAAGGAGAATAAGATGTTTGCAGTTCAACTAAATATATTAGTGATTTAGGCATCGGTCTGAACTATTATATCTCCTGCTAGTGAGGAGGCTACTCTTAAATAAAGATAATATATTTACTATAAATTAGGGGGCTGAAATCCTACTATTAGATAGTATTTAATACAGTATTAATGAAGTGTATAGACTGTGATTGGATCTAGAAGGATGGAGAACAGCCAGGAAAGATCAATTGTCAGAGATGTAAAATGAGAAAAAGGTTCTTGATTGTAGAAAGAGAATTTTCTAACTTAACAACTTAATATATTATTAAGGTCTCTTCTCTAGAGCTTGATAATACCTTACCTATGAAGGAACCACTAAATATTTATTGACTTTTCCAACTACTTATGGTGGGAATATTATGGAAGTATTTTTCAAATTTATCTTTTATCAAACTATGTGAAAATAAAGGTGGACCCAGAAGATATCTTTATTGCCAGGTAAAACGATCCCCTAAACTATCTATTAATCACAGGGTGTCAAGCACTCCACTACTAGATGGCCTTTGATTCATATGCCAAATGAACTAAGTTCAAGTTGATATCAGTTATTTGGAAACATCTTACAGAATACTAGGAGATCAGTCTGGATGGCTGTTTTTCCTATATATATACACTCATGTCGAAATGAATTCAGATTATCAAGAATATAGAATACATTTTAGATCTACTAAAATAAATTATACTATGTTCTTCTATAGTGGATAAACAGCTCTGTTGTAGATATTACTCCTTGCCAGAGTAGGCTGTAGTCATATATTAAACTTCTGGCTCTATACACTATCACCTTATAAATCTTCTACTATTTTCAATATATTATGTAATATCAATATCCCCTTCCAAAGCTTTTTCCTGAGAGTACTTTTCATTTTGTACTCTATTATAGTATGGTTAAAATACATATAGTTATACGTGGATAAGGTAGGAAAAACCTTTACATATGATACTATTTAACGGAATTGTAGTATATCAAGATTTTTCTTATGAAAATCTTCTACCAATTCTCTAGTAAGTTAGGTTCTAAGTGCTTGGGTGATTTTCAGGTATTCTCATCTTCAGAAAATACTTTCTACTAGACAAAGTATCGAAGTTCCAGGATTGTGTGAGAATATCCTCTGGATCTTCACTCATTAAAGATTATTTCTTCTTCTAATGATTTTTTCCAATCTTGATTCAAGTTCACTTTAGACCTCTTGGGCTGTCAGGAGGGGTAGTGCACAGCCTGGTCAAACTGAGGTTCTCTAAGGCTTAAGTAGCCATACATAGAATTTTTCTTGGATTTTCCAGCATTATAGTAATATTTCTAGAAGAAGGTTAGGTCACCTTGTTCCTCTGAGATTTTGAACAGTCCAGATGACTTTGACACTAACCTTTTTGATAGTAGCTTAGTGTGAATATTCTTAGCATTTAGCATGTATAGGTTGCCAATCTTAAAGTATAGGTGAGTGTATACTTTGCGATCCTAGTATATGTTTTGTAACGGAATCCTACTATGTGTCTACTATTACTACTGACTTGATGTTGATTATTACTTATTTGGGTTCATACCTGATAAGTTCTACTATTTGGTTATCCCTTCCTACTTGGTTATGACTTCCTAACTGGCTATTCCATCTATATTTCACTTATTATTACCCCCTCCTTATGTTGAGGGTAGTCGATTCTAAGGGCAAGTGAATCTAACTAGACTTGTAACCTTTCTTTGTAAACGGAGATTGTCTAAGAAGGCTTATTGGTAAAAGATTCTGAGTTAGACTTATAATATTGATAAGAATTCTTCTCCGTTGCTTGATGATGGCTAAAGCTTGAGAGGCAATTCAATATTTATATCCTGTGTCTGAGTATTCGTGGACTACTTCTAACTTCTATGTTTTAATATGCTTCTAACAGTTTTCCTCCTTCAATCCTAAGTGCAAGGACAGCTAGACCTAGAGAATATTGTTACCTCCTCAGCTTGTCGACATGTCCAAGCTCCCTTATTCACTGATGGTGTGAACCATTGATCAGTCAGAGATGTCGTTCCTCGTTCTGCGGCTTAAACTTAGGCGTCCATCATGGAATTTACCAATAGTTTCTTAGAACTCCAAGTGGCTAACTTGGTTGGTGACCTATCTGGATACTAGCGGCTTTCTCATTGTCTTGCAGATGGCTTTCACGATGACTTAATACTTACGATCGGTCCAATACCGTGTCATATTGCTATGCCTCTTCTTATCAACCTATTCCGATAGGTCCGTAGACCATTATAGGCATGTTTTCTGGGTCTGGGTGGGTTTTCATATTTCTTCTGGAGCCCACTCATCATATGGTCAATTTTGCGCAGAGCATCCAGTTACCTTTGGTCTATTCCGCCGATGGCTCTATAGAATGGGTCATACCTCTGCGGACAACGGTCCTATGCACATGATTTCGGTTGCCTTAGGTAGTTTGAGTCTCCCTCCCCTTATACCCTGTAGACAGCATCCGGGCGGACGGACGGTGACGACGTATATGGTGTTACAAGAGGGGCACCAATAATCGGATGTTTGGTGAGGGGACACTTATTGCCGTAGCCGCTGCAGATGATGTATGAGTAGTATCTTAGCCTAATTTTCATCTGAATTTAGTGCTGGATTCCAGTACCTTATACCCATGTGCCTAACAGCTTGCTTCTACCCATTTGGGTATCGCTATCCTCTTGCTATACCTACTGGATTTGTATAGTATTAGCGATCTCTTGTTCCTTCCTGTATGGATTCCATTACTTGTTTTGTTAGCTCTATCCTGTCGCTTTTAACACTCAGCTTTCGGAATATGGATACCTTGTTATGCTGCCTCTGTTAGCATGTTGTTGGACAGGATGTTTGCGCTTTTGTTAGGGTTTCCTAGCTATAATCTTTTGTATTTAAAGAGCCTACAATTCCTTAAGGATTGGGACTCTCAAGACTCACAGGACTATCATCTTTAATACTACAAGTTGAACAGTCACTCAATTAGTTCCATACCTTTTACCTTGTCCATTGAAGACCTATCCATCGACGCTTCTCCCCCTATCCTAATAGTATCTTCAGAGTCCCTTTGGGATTCTCAAGATACTTGGGAGTAGGTTACATGTTAATACCTTCATTAGGCTTTTTGAAAGATTCTTTTGCTTTTTCATATATTGGCTTCATCCAGTGAGCATACATAGTAGCTCCTGGATTTTGAGCTTCTCCCTCCTTTATCTATGCTGTCTGAGGATAATAACTGTGTCTTATTTTATTAAACTCTTTACCAAGTTGTTGTAAGCATACTTCGCTAACTGTACTAGGTAGTAGAAGCATCCTGATTGTAATTGACAAATATCTGAAAGTAGTGTCCCAGTACTTGGTTTACTCTTCCCTTTAATCAATTAGTTTGAGTATGGTATGCTGTAGTTATTGTCCTGTTAATGCCCTATATTTTGCTCAATTATATCCAATATGCTTCTACAAACTTTCCATCCATATCTGAAAATGATTTCAGTTAGTCATTCCTGAAGTTTCTAAACTTTTTTGATAAATGCTTTATCAATATACTCTGTGGTCGCTTTTTCTACTATTCTGATAAAAGGTACTATTTTTGTAAAGCTTTCAACTACAGCTATAATCTACATATATTTTACGTATTTAGGTAGTTGTGTAATAAAATCTACTAAGGTAGATGTCAAAGCTGCAAATAGTACGTGTAGAGGCTATCACAGGTAGAAGCAGGTAGGGAGTGGTGCTTTAGATTTTGGAATTCCATGCAGGATTGTTGATAGTTGCTTATCCAGTTAATAATTCTTTCCTGTAAAAATCTCTTCTAATTATATCAGGAGTTTTCTCTTGACTGTAGTATCACACTATATTTGAATCATAACATCTTTTAAAAATGTATGTCTGCAGACTTTCGTCATGGGGAAATTATACGTATTCCTCATAGAAGAGTATTCTATATGTTAGGGTTCTTTCCTTCAGCCTTTCTTTGCCCTCATCTGGAGAATATCCAACTCCTATTTCCTTTGCAACTACTCTTCATCTTCACTTGCCATTTCTTTCACCTGTTCCAAGAAGTTAATATACAATTTCTTGATATCCCTCTAGGCGAATATTACATTAGAAATGAGAGTTTGTCCCTTGATACATATGTAGTGAAAGGTTATGTCAGCTAAGTTTAAATATTTATGGGTTATATCAGGATGTAGGAAGTATACCTGTTGTTGAGTATTATCCAACAGGATACCTGAACTGCCAAACCCTAGGCTTGCCTATTTAATATCATCTAACTCTATTCTTTCAAAAAGTGCACTTTCTTTGATTGACTATATAATCATCAGTTATCATACTAGGGTTATGGCTTTAGAGCTACAACCTTAGGATGTTCACTGGCTTACAACCTGCGACAATCCTACTTAGTGCCAGATAGCTCAACATGAGTATATAGCTCAACTTTACTTTTTTAGTTACTATAGCTACATAGTAACACTTATAACACAAAACCTATTAGGGTAAGAGTAATTTACTAAATACTAGATTGATTAAATTAGAGAAATACTTTATAAAAGTGGTTAAATAGTTTCCTAGTAGGTATTACACAGATAAGGGCATAATTATTGTAAACAATATATTATATTAACACGTTTATATATAATGAGATTTATAATCAGGTTAAAATACAATATTCTAGGTACTCTCATAATTTGCAATATTATAATAAGTTATTACTGTATGACTATTGCAACTAATAACGTGACGTAGAGCTGTCTGACACTAACTATGCATGACCAAAGTTGTAAGCCGATTAACATCCTGAGGCTGTAGTTCATAAGCCACAACCTTGGTACAAGTACTAGGCAGTTTGCCTTGTGTACCTTAATGACATTGTTGGTAGTGTTACTAAAGAGCAATTTGAACTCCTCTCTATAGTCTGCATCTACAACTCTAACTCCAATTGAAATTCTATGCTGGACTCCTTGTCTACTTCATGAGACAATTTTAGTATATGTTCTAATTGGAAGTACCATAGTGAGTCAACTCCCTACTAGCCCTTGCTCATGTATAGGGACTATGACACTTTATAAACTGTATAGGTTATAATCTACTGATAACTTAAAACTGTGAGTTGAGATTCTTAGTTTCTGCTGAAGCTAGTTAATACTTGTTTTATTGGCCCTTTCACTATAAGGCATTCCTATTTCTTGCTTGTCAGAGTTTTCATTAGCTCAAGTAATTAAGATAATTAACTCTGTGCATTATTAGAAGTGTTAGCGATCTGAGATATGTGTAATTACAGTTGAATGATAGGCCTGATAGGGTAATATTAGGGTTGTCAACAATGTGTATACATTGGGGACTGTTTGCGAGTGCATGATCAACCTTCAACTACTGTAACCTACTCCCAAGTATCTTGAGAATCCCAAAGGGACTCTGAAGATAGTATTAGGATAGGGGGATAAGCGCCAATGAATAGGTCTTCAATGGACAAGGTAAAAGCTATGGAACTGATTGAGTGACTGGTCAACTTGTAGTAATAAAGATGATAGTCCTGTGAGGCTTTTTTCGTCTGAATCCTTAAGGGATTGCAAGCTCTTTAAATACAAAAGATTGTAGCTTGGAAAACTTAACAAAAGCGCAAACATCCTGTCCAACAAACATGCTAAAAGAGGCAGCATAACAAGGTAACCATATTCTGAAAACAAAGGTCTAGAAGCGACAGGATGGAGCTATCAAAATAAGTAATGGAATCCAAACAAGAAGGAATTAGAGATTGCTAATACTATAGAAATCCAGTATATATAGGAGGAGGATAGCGATACCCAAATAGGTAGGAGCAAGGTGGGGTAGTGATAAGCAAAACAAGGAAAGAATTACCAGTTAGGAAGTCACAACCAAGTAGGAAGGGACATCCAAATAGTAGCGCTTATCAGGTATAAACGCAAATAAGTAATAACCAACATCAAGTCAGTAGTAATAATAGAAACATAGTAGCATTCCGTTACAACTACCATCTCTCAATGATCAGCAGTCAAAAATCAATGTTCAACCATTTATATTTTAGAGTAATAAAATAATATATAAAGCTAGCTAATACTTTGTTTAATCCTCCCATGCCTTCGATAGTATAGCTACCCTATCATGTATTAATATCCATAACTTGTCAATAAACTCCTCAGTAAATATCTCTCAAACTAAAGGTTATACCTGTGCAAGCCGCTTTTTAACAGTTTCTATTTCTCCTGAGGTATCTCCAATCCTTGTGTATTGTAGGTTCAATCACTTTTTAACCTCAACCCATAAAGGCTTCATATGATTTAAATGAGGAGACTAACGAGGATGTTTTACTAACCCAATACAAATCTTTTTAAACTAATTCATAACACTGTAAACCTTGTGAAAAGGAGCATTGTTTTACTGAAAAAGAATATCTTCAAGTTGCATATCAAAGGAAATTATCTGAAAAATAACTGCAATAGTATGTCTTCTCAAGAGTCCAACTTACCTAGTCTTATTGATATTTTGGGTTAGATCAACCAAACGACCATTTCTCTTTCCCTATACTATAAGTGATATTCGCTTATCCTTTTCCTTTGGGTGACACAATTTGCAAGCCACTCCTACTCAGGTTGTATGATACCCCACAGTTGTCTAAGTTCTTCATATTTCTCTACACTACACTCATAACTCCAAATGACTCTTTCCAAAACCACAACTGTTCAATCATTATAAGCATTAATCTAGTCTAATCTTTTAGTAATATGCACAAGCTTGAGCTTTTATCTTGATTTAGATAGGCATTTCTTGATATTAGCATCTCTGTATATTCTGTCAATTATATATTTATCAGAAAATCATCTCCTATTACTCATATGAATACAATGAGTTGATTGTTACCATTAGAGAGAGAAACACCCAGTACATATATACTCCGACCAAGGTTGCTCGCATGCATGCAAACCTTTGGCACTCCACCGGAGTGTTTGGATAACCTACCCTCAAGTATGTTGAAAATTTCAAATAGACTCTGAAAATACTACTAGGATCGATAAGAAGCTTCAATGGATAAGTCTACAATAGACAAGGTAAAAGGTATGGAACTAATAGAGTGACTGTTCAACTTGTAGTATTAAAGATGATAGTCCTGTGAGGCTTGAGAGTCCGACTCCTTAAGGGATTGCAGTTTCTCTAAATATACCAGATTGTAGCTATGAAAACTAAACAAAAGCGCAAATATCCTGTAAAACAATATGCTAACTGATTGTTACACATATGGGATATGGTACTAGACTTTTGAGTCTAAAGATGTAATGGTATATAGCGCCGGGAGGTGACTATATGGACTACAACCCACACTGGCAAGAAGTAGGATCGTATCCAGAACTACTCAGCCTTGGTGAAAGATGATAGAGTAATTTATCCAAGTAGATCTATTACGTATTCTGCATTCTTGATAATCCGAATGCATCTGCACATGAGTGCATATATGCAGGAGAGACAGCCATCCAGACTGATCACCTGGTATTCCGTATGATGTTCGCAAATGGGCGGCAT
>QFET01006822.1:0-37726 GCA_003316355.1 Tuber calosporum | reverse complement strand
GTACCTGAATATCCCATTTTTCCCCAGATTTCCACGCGGCTCCACTTATCGCCATCCCCAACAACCCACCCCATCGCCCCCTTCGCCTCACATATGCAAATAAGTTATACTATAACGTCGCTTTTCATCCATTACGCCTTGCACTCCCTTCCTTTCACTTCCGAGTACTGAACTGTGAATCGGGGGCATGGAAAAAAAAAAGAGGTGAAAAATTCACCAAGGAAAATTATCGTTCGTTACCAGGTCTTCGGGTTTCTCGATCATTTTCTTACTTTCCTTTTGCTTTTTTTTATATATACTTTTTTCTTTTTTTCTTTTGCTTTGTCTCTGATCAACGTCGATGGATACATCACGAACTGACCAGCGAGTTCTATCACTGCACCACAGACATAGCCCTGCCTTCCCGCCTAACAGCTATCTGTGCTGTATGGTCTACCATTGCTTACCGGAAGGCGAGCCAGCCAGCCAGCCAACTAGCCAGCTAGTTAGCTTAGCTATGATACCTCTACTCGAGCACATAGCTACTATACCGTGAGAACTCGAATAAACGATCCTTGTGCTATACGATACGGCATTCGCAAATTATGGTATATACCATCCACCCACCTACACATACATACACACATACATGCTTACATACATACAAGCACATATATACTACTTACATCCATATGATTGTCCCATCCCAAACTCCCATCTCGATGGATGCGCATGCAGTACCCTGCCACATCTTCGCCTCCCCGGTCCGCCCATCAATCCACCCATCCATCCATCAATCTGCGGTCTTGCTTGCACTTGCATAGGACTAATTGATGAACTGTTATGACCTACCCATTCATCTCTCTCACCATTTACTCACTCATTCATTGCCTTACCACTCCCTGTCCAGCAACCCAACAACAATTTCCCACCAGGTGAACCATGATACCAACTACCACTCAACTACCCACTTTCGTCCGATATTCTTCCCCTTCCTCCCTTCCCTCCTTTCTCCCTCCCCGCCACCCCATCCATCCATCCACCCCCGATCCAAAATAGAACTCCCAAAGATCCTCACTCGCCAGCTTCATTCATTCTACTTGCCAACGCGTCCACCTCCCGTTCGTCCATATCGTAGTCAGATACGCGAACCAGCCATTCCGCGCTGAGTGAACGAATCTATGAATAGCAAACCAAACTAGATATATCTACTATGAACCCCCCCGAGATGCGTATATAACACCCCCGCCCTCCTCCCCCTTCCCTACCTTCACACCCGCAGTTAACATACAACCCACTACCACGACCCAAAATGACCAGAAAACCAACCCTAACACTCCCAATCACGAGCATTTTCCGGTTCAATAAGGAATACCCATACCCACCGCCACCCCCGCCGTCATCACCAGCATCAGAACAGCAGTCATTCTCTTTCCCATCCTCCAAGTGAAGTGAGTGATGCTTCATGAATCAGATGCTGTTATGGCGTATCTGTATGATTAGGTAGTTTGATTTTATCCATGCAGGTACGGTTTTTTTTTTCTCCTTCCTTCCCCCTTTTTTCTTTTCTTCTTCGATTAAAGTTTTGCTTTTTTATGATATATGTGCTGACTCCCGTCGTTGAGAGAAGGTGGAGGGGAAGGGAAGGGGAGAGATGGAGAGAGAAAAGGTGTCTTATCTCATTGGAAGGGAGGGATCCTTTACTTTTAATAATCTAACTGGGATATATATCGGTATCGGTATCGGCGTTATGGGAATGTGATATGGGGTGTTTTGGTCGGCCTTGCGGCGATTTTTCTCCTTTGTTTTTTGGAGGATGGGGTAATGGAAGGATGGGTGAGGTTGCTTGAGTAAATGAGAAAAAAGGGAAGAAAAAAAAAAAAAAAAAAAGGGAAAAAAAAGGGGGAAAAAAAAAGGCATGATAATTGGTAACGATGGTTGGCTGGCTGAAGTGCATGTGATGGAGAACTTTGTCTATCCGACAGTTTTTTTCTTGTTTTCTGCTTTTTCATTTGTCGAACGAATTCATAATATATGATATTTTCTTCCCCAAGGGAAAAAAGGCAAGCTTGGTGATCCTGGTATTTGATTCAGATTGTGGGGAGATAAGATAAATAAATATCCGATGAGAAGGAAGGAAAGAAGTAAGAAAGGGAAAAAAGACAGGAGCCAATAGAATTGAAGCAATCGCTGAGCTTTCTCAACGAGCTTTGGTGCCCGAAAGATCGGGGGGGCATACAGGTATCCTGCGAAACCAAAAATTCAACAAGGACCAGACCGTCATCCCACAGCGGAGTAAAGGAATACAGCAAACTTAACATAACGATAGTGAGAAGAGAAGAGAGAATCATAAAATCGAAGGGAAAAAAAGAAGACAAGAATAGGAGCACAAAACAGATATCCGGTCAAACGGTAACTTAGAACGCCTCCAACCCACTCCAGAGAGCCAAGCACGAATCAGCCACTTTCGATCTCATATCATGTCATTCACTACTACCTCAAGACCTAAGCCCCCCCGGCAAAGACTAAATAGAAAAATTCCGGAAAAACCCTACGATCCTGACAAATGGGTTCTTCTTTTCTTCCGGTTTTTGAGGGCCCTCGGATGGTCAATCGATACCGTGTTGTTTCTTGAGCTTTTCTAAGCTCTCCTGGCGCTTTGCGAGGTCGTTTTCTGAACGCGCCATCTTCTCTGGTTGATGATATAGCACTATAATCCCATCCTGTTCAGCAGCGCCAAGAGTAAGGGGGCGACAGCATAACGCAGTCCGGGAGAAGGGGCAACAAACCAACAAGGTAGCGATTCTGAAAGTTGAAACCGTTCAGCTTATCGCAAGCCGTTTTTGCATCCATCACATCTTCATATACGACGAATGCGGTACCTTTGGTATTGTTCGCGATACCTTGACGAATTTGACTAATGCGAGGGTTTTCAAAGTCAGAAATTCAGCGATCGCTTGGGATAGGGTAGGGCGGATATCTACCGGATTGGCCCAAACTTGCCAAAGAGATCGAAGAGTTCCTCGGACGATACGTTGTAGCTAAAAGCAAAGACAGTGAGTGGATGGCCGAGATGAGAGAGGGATATTCTCGCACCTCAGATTCTTGACGAACAGAGCTCTTTGGACTTCTGGTGCGAGTTTACCACCCCGATTCATGTCTCGGCTGCAGTAATGGTATTCGTTGGGTATCCGATGGAAGAGGTGATGGGAAACGGGATGGGTGGCGCTAGGAAAACGTGGTTTTTGAGGGAGGACGAAGAGAGACGGAGAAGGGTTTATCGATACAGCGAGGCTTTGAAGAAGGATGGGATAGAGGAAATGGAGCAAAAGGGAGGCGGACACGGTAGCGGGCTCCGATATCGCTCGATTAGTCGAATGCGCATCAAACGATAGGGGGTCACGGGACTCACCGCCAGACTCAGTTCCGGTTTTGGTTTGGCTTCAACCAGTTGGCAGATCGTGCTCTTCTTGTAAATTAGATGTGTTGCGGCTTGGCGGGATGATGATGGGGAAATAGAATGTAGCACAAGGCCTAACTAAGAAGCTTTATTATGTATTAGGTAAATTAGAACATGCCGGGACATGAAATTTACCATAATGGAATAAGGATTTCCATAACAGTAATACAAATGCCAGGGATAAAGTTTTCGCACAGTTAATTTAGGTTAACTCTCAAAATAAACCCTGTCTTGTTTTAAGCATAGTTACGATATATGTTTTCGCACAAGACAGGGATTATCTTGCGGATCAATCTACTTGTACAAGTGCCTGGCCAAAAGTAAATGAACAGTTATTTTAGGTTAACCCGCAAGATAATCCCTGTCTTGTGCGAAAACATATAGCCTGTGCCTTGAAAAATAACTGATCATTAACTTTTAGCCTAGCACCTGTACTTGAACAAAAACATCTGCCCTGACACTTGTACTAGTATGATACACTATGACGGCTTCTCCAGAATTACCGTAAAACTCTTGAGATTCGCCGTCTCAGGAACCCCTCTGATCAGCCCGTCAACCCATTCCTGGTTTAGTTTGACAGGTTAACAGAATTGCGAATGCCAGTTAATGATATCTAACACCTCCAGTAGCCGATCTTATGCCGTGTTGGGAAAACGCTAATCCTTCTCAGGAGCTTTTTGGCTCAGAATCCGGAGATTACAGGGGTGCCTGAGGCGGCAAATCTCAAGAGCTTTTACAAGTATGGTACTTGTACTTGAGCAGAGGTGGTTCATATTGAGGGTTGGTGCCGATATCCGTATCCCTTTGTCCTTTGGCGGTCTGAAACAATAAAATTCTGTACCAGGTACGCTAATCCCGTTTTTGGGGGGATTCGAGTATTGTGATTGGTTGGAAATTGATGGGTGCAAAGAATGCTGAGTCACTTGAATACCGAAAAGCTTAAATTCATAGCCTGAAGTAGCTAGCTGCTGATTGATCTGGGATTAGCGTGACTACTGGCGAATTTTATATCTCAGACCAAGATAACACCATGTTTCCCTTGCGTCATGAATGAAGCCTCGGTGCCCGGTACTTGTAGGGTAAATGCCGTTGATGCCCAATAAGAACTCCCCCCCCCGACTTATCAGGTCTCAATGGATCAGCCGTGCGCTCCTCAGTTCCAATTTCGCATTTGATTCCGGGCCCCCCTCGTGGTGGATGAAGTGGAAAAAAAAAAAGACACCCCCGACCTTAGCTCCCCGCCGTCCACCATAAAACAACCCTTCCCTTCTTGAACACTCCCAAGACTTTCAATTACTACAGCCCGTGCCTTGCTCTCTGAAGCAATAGCCCGAGTTTATAGGACTACTTTGTGCGTTTCCTACTATACTACTATTAGTAAACATCTAGTACCTTGCTATCGGACGCGCGTACAGCAAAATGGCCCCAGAACCAGAACAAACCTCGCCACCATCAGCTCCGATCTCTCTTGACAGAAGTCCTGAGGAAATGGCTAAGGCAGCTGTCGAAATTCAAGTACGCATTTTCTTTCTCTCCCTATAATTCCTTAGAGCAACCAGAACATAAGGAGGAAGAAAAAAGGGAAAGGGGAAGAAAAAAAAAAAAAAAAGGAGGACTATAGATGGAATGGCGTCACATACTGTGCTAAGGAGTGGTGAAGTGCTAACTTTGCATTGCCTTCTAGCGGCATTACAGAGGCCATCGTGAAAGACGCCAACTAAAAGGTCACGGTTTAACGCCAACGCAACGTTGGAACGATGTAATATGCTTCACTGTCTGTACTTTTGTCGAATGGCTAATGACTGCTTGATTAGGCTTTAGAAGAAGCTGAGTACCGACAAGCTGCGCGGCCGGTTTCCCGGGAAGGGGGGGCTGGGTCGGGCAAACACCGAGGGGATGGGGGAAAGAGTAATGCAGCGTCGGAGCACGCGAGAAAGGTTTCGGGGTCAAAGGAGATGTGGGATAAAGCCGTTCTATTTGCTAAACGGGTACGAGGTGACCAACTGTCTGGTCAGTGGAGGCTGATTGATCTAGGCGCAACATGATGACCCCGATGACACCGCTTCTGAGAGCAGTAATGACCGTGATAGTATTAGAAGCGGAGACTCTGAGGTTACGAAGAAAAGAAAGGCCGAGCAAAGGAAAGAGAAAAAGAGGCAGAAACGGTTGGAGAGGATTGAATATTCCAAAGCTATGGACATGCAGTATGCTCTCTCTTGGTGGTCTATATTCATGAAATATCACTGACGTTCCAAAGATATTTTCTGGAAATGGTTGATCGTAAGAATTCCCTGGCTCCACTCCACCCCTTGATCCTTGCTAACAGCCAATAGTTAAGGTAACACTGGCAAATAAACATACGCAAACCGCGTACTAAACTACTTTAGCACCGTTACGGCTCGAACTTGAGAGCATACCACTCTTACTGGCAACAGCAAGATACGAAAGAGAATTTCTTCTACTGGTAATGGATATCCCTGTTGTAGCGATGGATAACGATACTGACTAGATAGGCTCGACCACGGTGAGGGCAGAGAAGCCGATCTTAGTGTCTGTCCCCGTGAACAGCTGGAGAAGGAATGTGTAAGATATCTATCGAGGGAAGAGCGGCAAGCATACCTAGTTAAAATCGACAGTGAAGGAAGGCTATGTTGGGCCAAGACCGGGAAGCGCATAGATACTAGTACCAAATACAAGGACACACCCCATGGTACGGTACTCCCGTTCATAGATCTAACCTCTCCTAATGTTTCTTGAAGGTATTGTACCTGTAGATAGTCCAGAAGCCGCCGAGGAGCCATCAAATGGCCAAGGGCATCGCCCGGGTTCAAGCAGCACTTCTAGTTCGTCTTCATCCTCGTCATCTTCCTCCTCCTCTGGCTCCGATCAGAGCACAATTGCAGACAGATACATAGATCCTGGCACGGTCGCGCACCATGGGCCCAAGAAGATCTTCCACATCTCGGCGTCAACAGTTCTCAACCGTTTGCTCCGTAAGACGACTAAGAAGAATACGTGGATTTTTGTGGCAGATACTTCGTTCAGGCTCTACGTGGGAATCAAGCAAACAGGGACATTCCAGCATAGCAGCTTCTTGCACGGTGGGAGAATCAGTGCTGCGGGGCTGATCAAGATCCGGGATGGCCAGTTGAGAAGGTATATCTCTCCTACATCACTCGCTTACTTACATACTTAACCGACATGACAAAATCACAGTCTCTCACCACTATCCGGTCACTACCGTCCTCCAGCTACCGTACTCCTACCCTCCATCTCCCTCCCTATACCGGTCGCTAGCTAACCTTCCACCCAGAACTTTCGCAAATTTATCCATACCCTGAAAGAGGAACGTGCCGATACCTCCCGTGTGAGCATATCCAAATCATACGCGGTTCTCCTCGGTCTAGAAACCTACGCAAACCTAACCAAGGGTAAGAAGAAGGGCGAGTCCGCGGCGCGGAAGGCCGTCGGGAAAGATGAGAAGGCCGGAACCCATGCCATCGCAACGGGCGTGGATATAAGCAAGGGTGCGGCGAAGGGTGAGCAGGCCAAGCTCAAGGAGATGGAGGAGAAGGGGAAGGAGGTGGAGGAGAAGGGGAAGGAGGGGAGGGGGAAGGAGAAGGAAGGGAAGGGCGTGAAAGTCGAGAAGGAGGGCGGGTTGTGGAAGTTTATGAGGAAATGTAAGTACCCGTTTAGTCGGCTATTTATTGGTCCTCTACTCCGTTCCCCCTTTTTTAAGAGACCAGAATTTAGGAGTTGTGAAGGAGAGAGAGAGCAAATGGGCTAATATGCCGGCGATAACCTGCGCGGAAGGAGAAATAGTCCGACTACCCGGCAAACGATCCCGCCCAAAATCTCTAACACGGAGCGCAGCCTGACATGATACGAGGCAATACAAGCGCGTCTCAGCCCTGCTTCGCCTAGTTTCATTTTCTCATTTTTCACTCCCTATTCAGATAATGGAATCTGATTAATAACGACCTTAGCGCTCTGTTACTTTACTACCGTACTGCACCAACGGGAGTGCCATAGTCCAATTCAAAAATCAATATCAATCAAAAATACATACCCAATTCAATTCGGTCCAATTTCTGCCATCGCCGTAAGGGAAGGAAGAAGGGCAAATGCAAAAAAAGAGACGAAATATGATACAAATATTCTCAATTCCCCTAGCCTCTCGCTCCGTTTTAGCAAGGGAAAAAGGGAAAGGGAAAAGAAAAAAAAAACCCTTGTGGATATAGCACAAGACTGCTGTACTGCACATCGACTATAGCACGGTAATTGTTGGTTGACTTCACTTACCGATGAGACAATAGTTACGCTGCCAGCACACCCATCCCCACGGAAAATCCATATCCAAATCCCCGAGAAGAAAGAAACTCAGGGATTCCGGCGCCGGTGACAAGTGACAAAGGAAATCGATGTAGACATATGATATGACATAGTAAACTTGCACCCTGCACTTTCAATCTCCGCCTCCACTTCATAATCCATGGGACGACCCATGTCCTATCTAATATTACAATCATGAATGAGTCCAAAAAATTAGAAAGAAATGAGAAAAAAACGCAGAGATAATGTAATAAATCACCGCTGAAAAATTCGTTATATATACCCCTTCCCTTCGTGGCAAGCCTAAGGCCTAGGCGTCGGCGCAATCGAAAGGCTCAAAACACTCTTCAACTCTCCGAGGGAGTAAGTATTGAAGTCCACGCTGATCTGCGAGAAGCTAGTGCTCCTAGTACCGAGTCCCAAGACCAGCGAGCTAGAGTACCCAACGCCGCTGGGGGGGGCGGTAGTTTTTGGTGTTTCGGCGGCGAGGGCTGTGGGTTTGTTTGCGGTGGTTGTTGCGGTTGTTGCTGGTGGCAGCAGTGTAGACCCTGATGCTGATAAGGGAGAGGAGGGGACGGGTCTAGTGTCTAGGGAGAGTGCGGTGGATGCTGAAGATAATAGAGGTGAGGATGGGGGGAGTATTACCGACGGGAGAGTAGTAGCGTTCGGGGCCGCGAACGGGGTGGATATGGTTCGCATTGTTGTGGACTGGAGTGCTTGTGCATTTAGTTGTGTGGTTCCCTTGTAAGCCGCAGTCGGGCAGAAGCACTGGCAGTTACAATTTCCATTACCGGAGCCAGCGCTGCCGCCCGCTACTACAGATGGGAGGATGGTAGCTGGGGCTGTTGCGGTTCTTGTTCCTGCCGCAGCGGGAGCAGTAGAAGAGGAGACGGTGCCGTTAATTCTAATAGCAGTATCCCTGAACATTTGGAAGGTCCTGTTGGCAGTGGGATTAATCGCGAAGACCATTCCCTGACCGCAGTGATTCCCCACGCGCTGTTTGCAGTACCACCACGTCGGCTCAGAAGTCGTTACCGTGTATGCCCAGAATGGCGGTGGGACGATGGTGTTGTTCGGGTTTGGCCTCAGGTCGCTATCCATTCCTGTCGCTAGGCGGTTGCAAGGCGCGGCAAAGGTGGACTGGGTCACCGAGTGGTTGTTCGACATGAAGACGAAGTGCACCAGGTCGCCGACTGCCGCGGATATTTGGGATGGGGTGTAGACGAGACCGATAGTGCCACCGACCGTCACTGTGTGTGTTGCTGCAGCCGCCGCCGCCGTACCAGCACCGATGGGGGTAGTTGTATTGCAGGGAATTGTGGTTGTTGCTGTGACGATTTTTACTGGCAGTGAGGTATGAACCGACACCGCCGGGGAGGATGTAAGCATGGGCACGCCGGCGATTTTCTGAGTGCGGGTTTCGGTTTGGATGATATGGGAGAGGAGGGTTTCCTGGGATTTTCGTTAGCGAGTGATTATTTATGACGCGGGAGCTGGGGGGGAGGGATTACGGTAGCTACGCTGGCGACGGTTTGGGTCTGGATAGCGTGAACTGTTTGAGTTTGGATGTTCTTGATGGATTCGGTTATCACTCTGTCGATTGTCTGGTGAATGAGTTGGGTTTCGACGCTCTTCACTACCTCTGTTTGAATGTTGTGGACTGTTTGAGTGTGAAAGTTATTGACGGTCTGGGTTTGGATGTTGTTGACGGTTTGTGTCTGAATGATGTGGCTCAAGAGTGTTTCCGTTGCCAGACTCGGAACGACTTGGGTGGCTGTTGCGATACTGTGAACCGTCTGCGTCGACACATCCTTGACTGTCTGGATGTTATTGACCGTCGCGGTAGCTATGCTTGAAATAACCTCTGTTAAGATGCTATGCAATACCTGAGTCTGGGTCTGAAGTTCCTTTACGGTCTGAGTCTGGACATTGTTGACTGTCTCTGTTTGGAAAATGTGGCTCAATAGCGTTTCTACCGCTCGTACCGTTTCCGTCGCTAGGCTCGAGAATACCTGTGTCGCTGTTGCGATACTATGGATTACCTCCGTCTGTGTCTGAACCTCCTTGACGGTCGCAATGCTCTCTTTGACCTTGGTGACAAAATTGTTGATGACCGAAGTTGCAATGCTCTGAACTGTCTGCGTCGACACGTCCTTGACCGTCGCGGTAGCTATACTTGATATGACCTCTGTCGAGATGCTATGCAATACCTCAGTCTGGGTCTGAAGTTCCTTTACGGTCTGAGTTTTGACGTTGTTGACTGTTTCCGTCTGGAAAATATGACTCAATAGTGTTTCCACCGCCTTTACGGTTTCCGTTGCCAAACTCGAGAATACCTGGGTCGCTGTTGCGACGCTATGGATTACCTCCGTCTGGGTCTGCACTTCCTTGACGGTGGCAATGCTCTCTTTGACTTGCGTGATAACGTTGTTGATCACCGAAGTTGCGATGCTGTGGATCACCTGCGTCGCGGTAGCGACGCTCTGAACAACATCTGTCAGAGTCTGGACCTCCTTGACCGTCGCTGTAGCTATACTCTCTTTAGTCTGTGTGATGACGTTGTGGATGGTCGCTGTAGCCACACTCTGTTTGACCTCCGTGACAACATTGTGAATAGTCGCGGTTGCGGTCTTCTCAGATACTTGTACTTGTGTTTCAACCATCGTCTGGATGATATGGCTTACTAGGACCTCTGTTGACACCACTTGGGATATTTGGACCTCTGTCTTTGTTTGAATGTCTTTCGATATGGAGATGTCGGTCTTGGTTAGCTTGACAATGGAGGTTTCTAGATCCGTTAGAGTTGAAGTGACAAGCTTTTCTACTGTGTGAACCACCGGTGGTAGTGTATGAATTATTGTCGTTGGCTCGATACTGGTCACCACGGCAGTGTGCTGCGGGAGTGTTAATACTAAATCAACAGCGAGTGATGTGAGATGCGCTTACTACTAGAACTTGTGTTGAAATATCTACTATTGTTGTAGGGACGGTTTGGTAAACTGTTTGTAAGTTTGTCACTGTTATATGGACCGGCGGCAACGATTGTGTAATCTATGACTGGTTAGTACAAACATTAGATTGTAAAAAATTTCGGTTGACCTACCGTATTAACTACAGTAACATGTTGAACTTGTGTATTAGTTACTGGTTGTATGTGCGTAACCGCTAGTGTCCTATTCAAATCAGCACCCAACCGGATCGACAGCACCGAATATAACGTACTCGGTAACATGCATCACCTCTGTTTCTAAATCCGTAACATGTACTGTTTCTGTTGCTAACGAAATCGAAGTAAACGGCATTGTCCTAACGAATATAAGCTTATCTTATCCTCATCACCTTGGATCCATTGGAAACCTACTGAGTGACGTGTAGCGTCTCCACAATCTTCTGTGCCGACGTCTCAACCATATGCTTTGTCATTGTTTCCACCTTGTGATCCACTGATATCGAGGTCACAGTAACTGGCTCCGGAGAAGGATATTCACTTGGCGCTGTAGCCCTTACCACCCCCGAACTAAAGGTTTGGAGAGCAGCCAATATTAACAAGCCCGTGCCCGAGCGGGAATGTGTTGATGTCCTCATAGTGAAATGAATGGGCCTCTCCAGGAGGGTTTGAACCTATCAACAAAAGACGTATTAGGAGCTGTAAACAACCAGACTATAGAGGGAACAGTTTGTTTCTTTCAGGAGTCACCCACTATTATATTAGGTAGAAGAAGAAGAAAGAAAAAAGGGTTATGCGAAGATCCGGTCCCCTAAAGAAAGAAAGAATGCGCTCGCGCAGCTTGGGAAATTATAATGAATGCAAGACGGAGGACGAACGTCAGGAATTAGTTAAAATGATAGGAATCCTGGCGAACGTAAATAAAATTGACCGCTGGTGCTGAAAAGAAGGAAAGGGGGAAGAAAGAAAGAAGAGAAAGAAGAAGAAGAGAGAAAGGTCGGATGAAAGAGTGGGGGGGGGGTGGTAGTAGGAATATCTAAGAAACAGATAAATTCATGATATTGTTCTAACCCCTCCAAGGCGCAAAACTATTCTAATTCCTTCACATGTCACATGGCCAAGGCGAATACGATACTCGAGTACCCCCAGCGGGAAGGAACTGCGTTGAATCCGCATTTCTCCTTGACAGAGAGCAAGGGCTCACGGTACACAGAATAAGGGAAGCCAAGAGAACCAAGATACGGGAGAGGTCTCATCGAAGTCTGACCCACATCCCAAGATCAGCCCCTTCAACCCCTAAGGCGTGCTGGGTATGGTACAAGTACTCGAGTACTCGTACAAGAGTGGCCATGCTGAGGACGCACCGGTATACCGATACCGCAAAAGTGCAAAAATCCCCTCTGTATCGAGCGGGAAAGTCTTGTAGTTTGGGGCAAAACGTTACTTGTTTCAGGGTGGAGGCAGGTGGAGCGGTCGTTGCACCATCGCGGCTCAAGAAGGTGATTCAAAAAAAAAAGGTTGAGGACAACCAGTTGTCAGTAACCCATTACCCTGGCTACCAATGCCTGAAATTGCATGTTGCTTAATACCTTATAAGTGCTTGTACCACACCCCTGGACCTGAAGCGACCCAGAAGATACTTGTAGGTGGCGAGTAGGCCTCTGTTAGGGGCGTGGAAACTCAACTGCCCCCCCCTGTAATGATGCTGACAACCGCCAACTTACCCTTACGGGAAGGTTACTACTCGGGTGGTGCGATTTTCCAACGATTACATCCTGGGCATTGTCCAAGTAACCAACAGTATTAAGCTTTTTGGTACCTTGTGTGACACCTTCTGGCGGTGGCTGTTTCCGCGATGTGGAGTTTAACGTTTTGAATGTTCCGGGGATCCATCACCAGAAGGGGAAAATAGAAGGAAAAAAAGCAGGGTCCCCTCCACATGTCCATGGAGCCGCTGGAGCAGAGATACCAGGCCATATGAGTAGGTACAAGTAAAGTCAGTAAATAATCGAAAAAGAACCTGTTTTTTGTAAATAACCGCCGTTCGAACTCAGTATCGCAGAATACTGGACTGCCCTCCCCCTGTCTTCCCTAATGCCGCAACGCGAGTTGCAAGTACAAGTACGATAGGAGGCCTTTCAAGTAGTTCAGCACTGCGGCCCCTAATATGCACAACAAGTTCCCTAAGGGTATAGCGGCTCTCGGGAAAACCTCACAAGCGCCATAGCCTACTACAAGTAACTGGCCATTACTCTATGCGCAAAGCCAATATCCTAATACGAATGCTCTCTACAATAGATTCCAATAATATACCAACGCTTTCCAAATTTCGCTTCTGAACAGAACATTCCTAAGCAAGGAGTAAAGCAGCAAATAGGGGTAGGGTGGGTAAGCGGATCTTCCTGGTAGTGAGTGACCTTTACTGTAAATCTCGATCGAATCACTGCAGTCATCATTCCTATGAGTCCCTTATCGTTACAAGGCAAGACTTACCACCCTAACGACAAAACACCACCTTGCGAACCTTGAAACCCGGAAGGGCCAGGTTCGGCAACGCCTGAAGATAGAGTACATGCGCTACCATACTTGCAAGCATTACACTCGAGTACAGTCAAATACCTTCACATAGCCTGTAACCTTTACGGTAGGTGGCACGCTGTTGTTGGGCCTGGGTGGGAACGTAAAGCCATCATCTATCTTGATAATCAGGAGAGCTCAATTCAGCCTCGATAGGCCACCACACCCTCACTACCCCCACACTACGAGTATAAGCTGTGAAATCTGTCATCCAGTATGTATCCCGGCTCATATACCGAACAGCGGCCCTTTCACTATTCGGAGCTATGATCCCGAACTGAATTGAGAGGTGGAGAAATTCCTTGGTGGGCGGGAATGCGGTACGGACACAAAACTGTGCTGTGCTCGTCCAGCAGGGTGTTGTTTGCGCGAGTGCAGGAGCGGGAACTTCTGGTTGAAAGAGGGGAGAAAGCATGAAGCGCTCGTGGTAGGCAAGAAGTATCCGAAAAGGGGGGTCGTGAATTCGTATGGGCGCTCAGATACGCAAGGGGCCCCCTTGCCATATGGTGGTATTTTGTGAATCCCTATCGTTGGGTACGAGAGCTGGGGATGTTTTCGTAAAAGACAGCGATTATTTTGCTAGTTTACTGCCTTTGTCTTGTACGAAAACATCCCACCTGGTACTCGCACTACTCGCCCGCTACGGGTATGGCAAGTCATAAGTTTCGGTGTTCCCGGCTATAACTATCATACCGGTATAGAGAATTCGGAGCGTTGACCCTGTGTCTAGTGGAGAAATCGCTTGGGTTCATGAAAAGGGTTTGTGGGCTGTTGGCCAAGATTTCGGCAAAGGGGAATCCCTGATTGGCCTGTGGTTTCGAGCCTTAAGAGGTGGGTCTGTGGGAGAGAAGATACCTACAAGTAGTATCATACAAGTGCATAGTAACTTAGTGCAGATATCGGTGTTGTGTCGGGGTCTGGGGGTGGAAGATGATTAGGTCTGGGGAAGTGAGAGACAAATATGGTGCCTGTTTTGGTATGATAGTTGAGTGAAAAGAGAGATACCCTATCATATTGCTCGTATGATACCGTAGTATCGCGTGAGTGCGGTATCTGTGGCTGAAATAGATAGGAAGAACGGAGGCCCGGAAGCCCCAGACGCTCGCTAGGAAGCAGACAGGTTCTACACCTACGGTAATCGCACTATCATGCTCGTATATCCTAAGCAAGCCGGGCCGAATTAGCGATCCTTTACTAACTTCCCTAGTGGAGGTGGTAAGGGGACGGGGGTTTGTACCCCAATGGTTTGGAAGGCCAATTATATAAGCAGACTGCCGGTGCCCCTGACGCACGAACCTTGCTCATCTGCTCGTAGAGGCAACGGAAGCCCAGATCTTTGCACAAAAGGGCACAACGCATCTTCTGCACCTGGGTAACGATCTAGAGTGCGATCACATCTGAGTATCATACGAGTACAATACCACAGCCGATTTGAGATCTCAATTTTCCAGCTCTATCCATCAATTTTGCGGAAGAATCTCCGATATTCTCCACCCTACCAACCAACAGCCCGTGGGTAAGCGAGTAGGTTTAGGGGTTGCTAGAAAGCGAACCGGCTATTCGCAAAGTCCTCTCAACGTCACTGGCGCCCTCATCCCATTCTCTGAGACGCAAGAATCAGCTGTTAATCGCCCCAGTTCATTCTCCCACCACGCCGGACTCACCTCGAGTCAGAACACTGGTAACAAAAAAGGAAGAAAGTGAGAGGAATTCTAAAACATAAAAATTTCCCCTCGTCCTGGATGGACCCATTCCCCGTTGAGTCGGAGAGAAGAATACATATGTCTAGGGAAAGGCTCTAGACGGTTGGCTCGAGTATCCCATATCGTACTCATTTTGGTGGGCAATGTAGATATAGTGCGAATATCGATAGTGTACTCGAGTACGAGGTTGGAAGGGAAGATGGAAGAAGCCTGAAGCAGATCTCTCCCAGTATCACTCCACAAACACTCTACTCCCACATGGGAGGACGTCATCGGTGGGGTGAGTGTAAGATAGACATCATTGTCAGACAACATCTTCAATTAAATTTAGTTGGAAACGAAACATTCAACCCTTGGAGTATAAGTATCTCCTCGTACGCAATAGTCTTACATCCAATTCGCTCGAAGCAACTATTTCTCTATTCCATTCACCAATCATGTCTATTCCCAGCGAGCAATACGCACAGGTCTTCAAGAGCAATAATGACCCAATTGAGTACAAAAAGGTTCCGGTTCCAAAACCAGGCCCGGATGAGGTTTTGATCAACATCAAATATACTGGAGGTGAGCTGCGGTATCTCATTTGGTTTGACAGTTGGTTCCCCTTATTAATTTAGACCCTAGTTTGCCATACCGATCTTCACGTAAAAGCCCCCGCCAGGTTGCGGCAATGAGAAGCTGTTGACAAAGAGTAGGCATGGAAGGGTGACTGGCCGTTGCGCACTAAACAAAATTTGATTGGCGGTCACGAAGGCATGATCTTTTGATCGAACTAAAAAGTGTACCTTTCTCACTGTCCATTCAAGGTGCTGGTGTTGTCGTTGCCCTGGGCGAACTGGTTGAGGACATCAAAATAGGCGACCATGCGGGCATCAAGTGGCTCAACGGGAGTTGCGGCCACTGCGACTTCTGTAAGTTTATCACGTCCGGCTCCTCTACAACCCCGCTAATGCGGAGTAGGTATGTCCGGCGACGAGCCCTTGTGCGGAAAGGCTCTACTCTCGGGATACACTGTGGATGGCAGCTTTCAGCAGTATGCGATTGGCAAGGCGACACATGTCGCTAGGATTCCCAAAGGAGTTCCCTTGGATGCGATTGCTCCTATTCTCTGTGCCGGGATCACTGTTTGTACCCGATGGCTGCCTATTGTCCCTACCAAACTAACTCCGATAGGTTTATAAAGCCCTTAAAGAATCTGGTGCCCGTGCAGGTCAAACTATAGCCATCGTCGGTGCTGGCGGTGGCCTCGGTTCTCTTGCTGTAATCATCCTATGATCTTTTACCTATACTGCAGCTGATTGAAGACTACTAGGTGCAATACGCCAAAGCAATGGGTTTCCGTGTGGTAGCCATCGATTCCGGAAGCGAAAAGGAAGAAATGTGTCTCAACGCACTTGGCGCCGAGGAATTCGTGGATTTTGCGAAAGGCGATGTGGTGGCAAATGTCAAATCCGTAACCGGGGGTCTGGGTGCCCACGCCGTCATCCTTCTCGCTGTGAGTGAGAAACCCTTCCAACAGGCCGCCGAGGTAAATCTACCCCAAAACTACTCCTCCATGAAGAGGGATTAGGCAATTGACGCTAGGGGCGAATGGTAGTACTGCCGGGCTCGCGGGGCCGTCGTCTGCGTAGGTCTCCCCGCAAAAGCCTGCATTTCGGCCGAAGTGTTCTCGACCGTCGTCCGAATGATTTCCATCAAGGGATCTTACGTCGGAAACCGCCTCGACACCAAAGAGGCAATCGACTTCTTTGCCCGCGGTCTTATCAAAGCCCCCTTCAAAGTTGGAAAGCTCTCTGAGCTCACTCAAGTCTTTAACCTCATGGAGGAAGGCAAAATTGCTGGGCGCTACGTTCTTGATACAAGCGTAAGTTCAATAGAGGAGCACTATACCCCGTGCCGATTTTCCGATCTAACATTTCTCTGTGCGTGTAGAAATAAATGACGGGAGGAAAAAAGCTGGCGGTGCCCGGTTTGAGGGTGGTGTTGACGGCAGTCGTCCTCGTTGTTTTTTCTATCTGATTTGGGGGTGTTGCGAAATGTACTGCAAACTATAGTTCTGGGAGATTGTTCATCATCGGTCGATCATTGTGTGATACCTCGTGGCAAACCACCAAAACGCTGAGGGGAATGGTCATTCTGATTTTGCACTCTCCACGTCAATCCCCTCCCAATGGGCTGTGACAATGATATATCTACAAATAGCTAAGAATCTAAGAATCCAAGACCTACGATTTATTTTGGCCTCAGGCTAGGGCTTGCCGAGTGTAGGTGATTCTGTGCAGAGAAGCTCTAAGTTTCAAGATAAGCACCAAAAATTACTATGGGCACCCAAAGAAAAAAAGGTATGATATTTAATTCGAAAACCGCTGATTTTAGGTGGAAAGCGCACCAGTAATGATGGTGAGCTGTACCTACACACTGTAAAGTAACCAATAGTCGAAGAATGCCATAGTTATACTGTACTATACTCAAGTGTAAGCAGAGTGGCCTTTTTTCTTTTTCTTTCAAGACCATGTATGCATGCATGTGTACTAGTACTAGACGAGAGACCGAGTTTAGGACGGGGTGAGAGCTTGAATGATCCCAGCGCAGCAGGAAATTTACCATCGGGATTCGGAGGTAACTTATTACAAAAGTCTCGTTCCAGCTCCTTATCTCCTATTTCGTGACGGGGGATAAATCGCCCATATGCTAAGCATAAAGACTTGGTGAGCGTTTGCCTCGCCGCGATTACGATATTCAAATTGTGGTTTGAGGCCAGATCGCGTTTTCACTTGAGGCTTGGTTTGGCTACACGCCGTGAGGTGGTGTCCTTGCTGATCTGACCGGGTATCATGCAAAAATTCCATACTTGTACAAGTACCTATGTAGGGGTAAGTACTCGTACCAGAACATCAGAGCCTGAATTTAGTATGGGCGATCAGACGTGCACAGGCAAAATTTTGATCCCTGTGTTCTGGTACGGTACTCGAGTACTTACCCCTAGGTATGATACTTGTAAAACAGAGAAGGACTTTTTTCCGAAAGAACTCAAGTGAAGAATACCTCGGGTTGCCGAGTTCCCCTTGCCGTGATATCATACGAGTGCTTCCAGTAAGGGACTCTTGTCACACCAATAATTACAGTACCGTAACTCTACATGAGAGCTGATTCTCCAATTCCCCGCAGGGAATACCAGCACCAGATATCTAACTTGGTAGTCCCCCTATAACTACCCAATCAGGTCCATCCCAGCCAAAGAATACCTATCCGACCTGGCGTCCGGAGAGTACTCGAATAGTGACTATTTGCAGTCTAGCTCACCGTATTCAGGCACAAAAGCAGCCAACCAACCTATCTGCCCTTCCCTCACTAGTAGGATAACATATTATTATGGTGTTGAATACAATCCTCTCACCAACCAGTGCTAATTTACGTACCCCCATCGTAAGAGCCCCCCTGGGACCTATCCATATTCACGCATTGCCAAGTGAGGATCTACGAGCACTCGAGCGTGCAGCCAAAAGGGAGCGGAAATGCTTGAAACAGGCGTCTGTGCTTCAGCCTAGGTCAGGCGGTTAGGCCAATTTGGCTGGTTGTTAAGGGGTGGTCATCAGTTGTCACTCGGTTTTTGGTTTTTGTTTTGTTTTCGTGGGTGGTTGTTACAATAGAGATGTGGCTTACTTCCAACGCCCGAGGGCACCCTATTGCTCGGAGGTGTGAACTGAATCGGACGACGTAAGTGGGGTTACTAAAGGTGCTGTACGATAGCTTGGTTTCTGCTGTGTTGTTGTTCTTGGCATCCGGGATTGATACGGCAGTCAGATGGGATGGGCTTGGGTTGGTTGCTAGGTTGTTTTTACCAAGCGTAACTTTGGAGACTAGGCAGTTTACTTGCAGTCACGCTGGAGACAGTAGGGGTATTCAAAGTTGAAAATTTCGAAAAAACTTAGCTTACTTTGCCATTTCATGTAAGCTCATACAAAAAGTGTTAACTTACTGTTACTTTACTTTACCATACCATACTTTTTTTCTGGGTAGGTACGGAGGTCAAGAGGTCTGTGTCTGCGAGATATTGCAATATTGGTAAGATCTGTGAAAACCTCCCCACTCTACCTTCAATTGCCTTTGTGCACTCAAATATGCAACCCAAATTATGTGAATACTATTGGATAATCCTATGGAGTAACCTAATGCAACTTCCCGTGTTTACTCGTTACTGAAAAATCAGCTTTTTAACTTTGAACACCCCTAGTGTATTGGAAAAGTGGTACAGTACTCGCGGGGCTGGGTTGACTTACGATGACAAAAGTGGTTACGGTGCACTGGCAATAAGGCACCTCGACAGGGTCGCTGTATAATACGGTATGCAGTTTCGGTGTCCCGTGAGCGATTCCTGAATGGCTTCTGGCGACTCGAGGTGTCTTGAATCGCAGCTACGCCTTCTCTTGGGCTAAATTTTACTATGCTGTTTATTTTCTAACTTTGATAACTTTTCGTCCGCTTAAACTCCTCTTAAATCTGCAGTGAATCGTGACAGAGAGGGAAGGAATGCAGGCCTTTTGAAGGTTCTCAAGCCTAAGCCTGGTGTCCGTAGTTTATTCGATGTTGGGGAGAGTATCCCCAGGCACGCCAATTCCTCAGTGAGCCATTCTCGATCTCAGTCATTTTTATTGTCTTGGATGTTTGAGACGAGGAGAATTGCGTTGTCTTGGGTTGTTTTTTTTGGGATTTCGTGAGGGGTGTTTTGCTGAGACTGGAACTTCCGTCTTTGCTTTCGGCGCCCTTTGAGAAATGGTTACATCACAGCAATGCTAAGAGAAAGTTCTTCCGATTTGGAGAATTCCCTTACGGTAGCGCATGGGCATTATACAGAGATAGGATGTCACTAACTTTGTATACTAAATTTAAACTTGTGGCTTGTGCGTAGTTTTTTTTTTTTTTTGGTAGCACTTCCGAAAACCTATTGCATGGTTTCGGCAGTATTCTGTCCTCTTCGGTCTCTGAGGTAAAGATATTCTTGTCATAAACTTTCTTTATTTACGCCCTTAACGAATCTTTATAGTAATCTGCTCCGACATCGGTATTCCCTCGCCTTGGAAGGGCTCCACTGGCTCCTGGTGCTGGGATACGTGCCAGGGGCGGCGCCGGTGATTGCAACTATTGAGGGAGCGATTTCAGCGCACAGAACGTCTTCGTACCTTGCACAAAGATCCTTCGCTGCTCCCAGGCATTGCCAACGCACGGCACAAGTAAGTATTCTACTTGTGCAGGTCTGCAGAAAACCATCTTTACTAAGTTAGCAGTCCCTACCGCAACAGGAGATTGCCGCTTCCCCCTCCTGCCACAGACTCTATCCACTACTGGGTAACGCTCACTCGCGCTCACTCGATGCGCATCTCGTTCTTGGGGCTTGTATGGCGATATTAGTTAGGGGGAACCGAGAAAACCGACCCAGTGAAATCCCACTGCAATCCGCCGCACTGCACCTGCCCTACTGCTCTCACGGGCCCATTGTTGAACCCCCCCCCCCTCTGCTTAGAGACCCTGAAAAATTGCTGAATTCTGCGTCAAACACCCCTAAACCATCTGCATGCAAAATAAGACATACTCGAGTATTGCTAAGAATTAGTGCTAACCTATTCTCGAACAGTGTGTAGATCAGTCAACACGTGACTTCCTAAAGCGTCCACCATCGAATTATTAGATCTACGGAAGCCCTTACTTACGCCACGGATTGGGGATCGACATTAAAGACTTGACAGCCCAATCACCGTAAGTAGCTGTCTGGATAAGGGCGGATGGATTCGTTTGTTCCACAGCACCGGTATTAGCAGGTATATCGTGGGGCGCTTTTGTCGATGAGCTCGGGCTCAACACCGTATGAAGCATGCTGCTCGTTTTTTTCCGAGTTCTAAACTCTTTCTCAACTTCAGAAAGTCTTTGAGCTAGGGCGCTGGATTGTTGTTGTTGTTGTCTGTTTTGGGAAAACATTCTGTTATGACGTCTAGCGAATGGGTATTTTGTTGAAACTTTATTGTAGATTCCGCACCTACAAAGAACGCAAGGAGACACCCACCAAAGAAGGGATGAGGACATACTGTACATACATGCCTTTCGCATCCTGAGCTAATCTCCGATGAACCATTGAACACGGTAGGGGGGGAAGGGGAAGTGGATACCGGTGCGGGAATCTTCGTTCGTCAACCTGCCTGGGGTATGATATGCTACATACTGGATTAACTAATGAGATCCGATATGTGCATTTGGTGGACAGCGAACACTCGAATGTCTCTCTCTCTCTCTTGTTTTGTTTATCAAAATGCTTTTTCGTACAGAGTTCGATCGTATATAAACCCCCTCCATCCTCCCCATCAGTCACTTCCTTCTCACCACCATTTCATCGAGCTTTCATTCCATACACAACTACATCCTTGCATCATATATTATTACTTCTTTTTTTTCTTCCATAATCCACCTAATTAATCCTTTAAGGACCCCCTCTTATTTCACTCAATAATCAAAATGCGTGTCTCAATCGTCTCCATCCTCGCTCTCGCTCTCAGCGTCTCCGCCTCTCCCCTCATTGGCCGACAAATCACCTCTATCGAGGATATCACCCAGGTCGCCGACGGTAACCAGGAAGTTGGCAACGCCGGCCAGAACGCCGGCAACTCTGCCTCAAACAAGGGCAAGGTCGCCGGAGATTTCACTGTCGAGCAGGGAGTCCAGACTTGTGGTAACGCGCAATTGAACTGCTGCAACAAGGTTGAGAAGAAGGGCGATACTACCAATGCTGGTCTGCTCGGAGCTGTCTTTGGAAGTGGAGATCTTGGTGTCCAGTGCTCGCCTATCAACGTTGCCGCAGTTATTGCTGGTGAGTACTCATCCACTCCGAGGTTCGTGAGCTCTACTGATCATTTGAACAGCCCAAGTTCCTATCAACAAAGCCTGCGATGCAAAGGCAGCCTGCTGCCAAGGCGACACCGTTCAGGTATTCCCTCCTCCTCCTCCTCCTCCTCCTCGTCTTCATACCTCACTCACTAACCTCCCTAGAACGGAGTTGTCAATGTTGGCTGCCTTGCCCTCGCCTCGCTCATCTAAGGGACTCACCACGGGGCATTCCTCGTCTGCGCCAACAACCTGCCCAGAGTGTGGTTTTCACCGTTGGACAAAAATTGGTTCTTCTGTTATTTCTTTTTCTTTTTCTTTAGTTTGTAACACTTTGAGCGGGTTGGGCTCGTTTTTTTCACCCCCCCATCCCCCTTTCAATTATGATTTATTATTTCCCTAGTCACTTGTGTTGCGAACACGGGATATTCCTATTACTTTCTAATTCCAAAATCAGTAAGAGGGTGTGTTGCAGAGGGAGGACTGACATAATTACTTCTTCTATCTTTTTTCGATCATTTACATCTTTAGCTATGTGGCAAATTTAAATTAGAGCTCAACCTGTGGTAAATACCTTCTCTCGGGCGGTCGTGAGGTTGTGCCGGGTGTAGTGAACGCATAAGTCATCACTCGGTGATTCGCATAATGAGTCTTTCTTCCATTAGCGTCTCACTGTGTTCAGTCTTTACACTGAACATGTTGCCCACTCCTTCACCAGCCCTACGAAACTTTATCACTAGGAACTTGTGAAATACCAGGCATCAACATAGCACCAAAACAGTAATGGGGGGAACATCTTCTAGGCAGTCTAGAGCAATCTTTTCCTTCAAGTAAGCTTGCACACTGGACACGCCCCTGCCCTCACCAAAGATAGCATTGCTGCCTCCTTTCGTCGGCATCCACTCGCGAATCTAGCCCACGCCCGAGGCTCAATTACACCTACTACGCAGAAGATATCAAGACCAAGAAGCCAAGGGAAGGCCTCTCCCACAAAAGATATAGGGAGCCAAGGTCGGCGATCAACCAAGTCAGTAAATTGTTGGAAATCTCCGTTTGCTGCTCGCCGTCCTATGTGCGACCGCTATTTCCTCCTCATTAGACAAACCCCCGGAAAGCGACGGTAGNGGGGGGGGGGGGGCACGGAAGCCGTTCGGGCGCGGGGACGATTCAGGAGCGGGAAAGGAAACGGACGCGGATACGGTACGAGCGGGGAAGGTGTAGGCCGGGGGGTTCTCTCGTCGTCTTTGAATTTCCTTTTGTTGACAATACGGGTACGGAGGGGAGCACGGAAGGGAGACTAGACTTACTGGCGGGGGGGTTCTTTGTCTTTCATTTGTTGGTGCGGAAGTACGGAACGGAAATGGGGAACATACTGGGGAGATGTGTGGCGGCCGGTGAAGGTATGGGAGGACGACGGGGTTCTGTTTTCCTATATACTCCTGTGTTTTCCATTAGCTAGTTAGTTAGTGGGTGAGAGAGCCAGCGAACGAAAAAGCCTTCTTACCCGGCTTTTAGTTGTCTTCTTGGCGTTGCATTTGGTGCGAGTGACCGGCGGTGGTCGTGGGGGCTCAAAACAACTCAACACTTTCACCCTTCGCACTTGGCAATATCTGTTTTGTGGTGTCTGTAGTCACTAGCTGTTTTGGAGCGCAGAAGCAGGGACGTTTGGACAAAGCCCCCCGAGCGGTATCTAATGTTTTTCAGTTCTCGTGATTTGAACAAACTCATACAAACGTTTAGCTCTAGGAAAGAGGAAATTGCTGTCCGAAGATGTCAGTACACGGCCCCTATCGTTGGTATCACCTGCATTACAATAATCTCTACGGGTGTCTCTGCACCTCTTGGATTGGGAGAAGCGAGCACAAGCATGTGGGGATCTAAAACATACAAGTAAATAAACAAATAGATGGTGAGTCGGAGAGGGTACAATTGGGCAAGTGAGAAAATGGCTAGAATCTACATAAGGAAAGTAAATAAATGCATCACCGGAATCAGGCAGAATGGCTCGTGCGTTATATTATATCAAACAGAGAATCAGAAACATATCAACACTGGACTGGTGTCCTCGAACCGGCTATGAAATACTTTCATCTCGACCTGCTGCTGCAAGCCTCATACTCGATCCACTCTACAATCCTAAGGACATAACCATCTCCGGATGTCTATCAGCCGTGAATTAAATGAGTGGTGGTAATGATTGAGGAAAGGATTTGCGAAGGGTGTTTTACGTTAGGGCACCCCTTGCTTTGCTCCCTCCCCCCCCCCTTCGCAGATATGCAGGTCCGCAGCACGCAAAGACAGCGAATCGCACATCAAACATTCTTCTCGTGGAACAAGCATACCGATACTGTAGAGACAATCAAAACAACAATTTCTGATCAAAACACCACAATGACCTTTTTTCCGGTCTTCTGAAATTCTATAAAGCGTCCTCCCCTCTCGGCCCCCCCCACCTCCCCATCATCTCATCCAATATCCATTCGCTTCACTCGCACATTCGCTAATTCACTAATCCCCACCCCCGCACTCTTTTACAGAACCCCTTCAAGAATTTTCCCAGATCTTAACCCCATCGCCGCCCCAAACCCCACAACCAAAATGCGTTTCTCGATAATCTCCATCCTTGCGATCGCCCTCAGCGCCAGCGCCTCACCTCTCATCGCCCGCCAAGTCACCGCCGTCTCGGACACCACACAGGTCGCGGACGGAAACCAGGACGTCGGCAACAAGGGCCAGAACGCGGGCAACTCCGCTTCCAACAAGGGCCATGTCACCGGCGACCTCACCGTCGAGCAGGGCGTCCAGACCTGCGGTAACGCGCAATTGAACTGCTGTAACAAGATTGAGAAGAAGGGTGATACTACTAATGCCGGTTTGTTGGGTGCCGTGTTCGGGAGCGGAGATATTGGGATCCAGTGCTCACCGATCAATATCCCGGTTGTCGGTGGTGAGTATCATTTCTTCCCCGGGCTGTTGAGGAGGGGGAGCTTTGCTAATCTCCGGGATAGTCCAAGTTCCCATCAACAAGGCGTGCGATGCGAAGGCTGCTTGCTGCCAGGGAGAGGTTTCCCAGGTATTTCTTCCGACGGTCGTAGTGCGTCTCCTCCGTGTGCTGACTTTTCGCAGAATGGCCTTATCAATCTTGGATGTCTCGCCCTCGCATCTCTCATCTAAGTGTTTGCTCCGGTTTCTTCCTTATTCTTATTCTTTGCTTTTCTCACCCACCCCCATAGTTCTAGTACACTATATAAATCTCCTTTTAACCCCCCCTCCTTAATATACGCCATTGATGTAGGTTGAACTTACTTCTTATATCTCTTCCCTTCCTCTTTTTTTTTTTTTAGGCATTTCTTTGGGATGTTCTAAACTGGATTAGTCTGGGGAGAGAATTACATTTAAATAATTGGGTGTTTATTTCATCTTTGTTACCTTTATTCAGGATACATCTCTAGTTCAAATTGAGCTCAGCCAATTTCATCGAAAGAGCAAATGAAGTTTTGGTATCAGTGATTTCGCAATCCTTCTCTGCAACCAGAATCCTTTGTTCACAAATTGTCACTCGACATATGGTCTATTTTGAATCATTCTCATGACCGTGGTCGGCACTCTATCGCAGAATCCCGGAAACAAGCCACACCTTGTAACAAACTGCAAAGGTCCGAAATCGAGGCCACAGGGAGCAAGATACCCGAGTGGATGCTCTGATTGCCGACTAAGCCTCACGGCCCCATATCAGAATTCTACGGTATAATTATCATACGCACTGCTTCAACTGCCAATAGGACTGTTATATCAACAAGCGATGGGATACCTCCTGAAACTTAGCTCTAGCCCTCACGACCAAAAAAGCAAAAAGGGGGAGGAGGTTCAACGACTGCATAAGTAATTGTGAGATTAGACAGTATTAAAATTATCAAAATTTAATAGTTATGGTAGGTCATCCTTAAACCCATGTAAGCCGCAAATTATTGTTCTAGCTTTGAAATTTGAGCTTAGGCTTTTTTTTATTATTATTAACTCCCAATTTGGGGACAGAACTAATCAGTTATTTCTGGCTGGTTAGATGTTGTTGGACCTTGGTGACTACAGCGTTCCAATTGAGCTGGGCGGTGTAGGTATAATACAACGCACACCTTTCTTCTCCTTACAGGCACTGGAGGATCACTTTCTTTCTTCACCGGCACATGGGAGCCTCTCTGAAGTATCCGCAAGCTTAGTACTAATACGCAGGGGGGGGGGTTCAGAACTGGGGCATATACTGTCGTCAAAGGCTTCGGACAAGTCCTCTAGGGTTCCTATCATATAAGACAATATAGCGTTCGTAGAATGCCTCCTAGTTAGATATTAAAGCAGCATCGGGGCGAGTGATTCTAGAGTGCAGAGCTCTGCGGTGAGCGGTTCGTTATCACATTGAAGTTGTCTTACAGTACATGCGAATAGAGGGATAGATAGGATCTAGAGCTACCAGGGGAGGATGGCCCGAGATGAGATAGGCACTTCATGGGACAGAGGAAGGGAGTTACTATGGAAAAACAAAATAACAGATACACTCGTATACGGATACTCGTAGTAGGGAAGAAGTGTTCGAGGGGGGGGTCGTGAATCTTTATGGGCGCTCATACGCACAGACTTTTTGCTATATATTTTGTTGATCCCTGTTTTTGGGTATGATACTTCTTGCCTATAACGAGTAGAAAGAACTTATATCAAACGCGATTCAAGACAGAACAACAAAGCCGAAACCGCATCACAAACAAAAAAAACTCAGCCTTGCGCAGCACTGCATCTCACACCGTAGCCCAACTGGATCCCTAAGCGTCTCGAGACATGTTGATCTTGGAGGAGAAATTTCATGCTCGTTCTGGTTTCCAAAATCCGGACAATTCTCCAATCGAAGTAAAAAGCGTTGGTGAAATGACCAGAAATGCGTGTCTCAGTTGGGGCATGGAGTAAGGGGAATACAACCTTTAATTACTTGCTAAGGGATGATTCTTCTGATCGACACAACACAAGACAACACGGCATCCCCCCACCCTTACTTCCTCTCTCCTTCACTCATACTCGCCCTGCAGAGCGCATAGCAGCGAAGAAGGGTTGCGATACTTGCCGCTCCATCTCCTGCGCAAATTCACCCAAGACCACAACAACAAACAGACATGGCCTTAGCAAAGATTTCTCCTCCTCCGAAGCTTGCCTACCCCGTCAAGCGAGTGAAAAGATATAAATGTCCCCCCCTCACCCCCAAGTTCCCTTCCTTCTCACTACCACCTCATCGAGTATTCATTCATTCATTCATTCACCCCACACTCATTTTCCCTGATAAAATCTGCTCTTTTTTTTTTTTTTTTTTTTTTAGGAAAAAAAGGCATACTACTACCCATATATTTTAATACTTAATCCCCACCCACCTCTCTCTCAATTCAAAAAAATGCGTTTCTCAATTATATCCATCTTGGCTCTTGCCCTCACTGTCAGCGCTTCTCCTCTGATCGCCCGGCAGATCACTTCGGTCGAGGAAACCACACAGGTTGCCGACGGCAATCAGGACGTTGGTAACAAGGGCCAAAATGCCGGCAACTCTGCCTCAAATAAGGGCAAGGTTGTGGGTGATTACACCGTCGAGCAGGGAGTTCAAACTTGTGGAAATGCGCAATTGAACTGCTGCAACAAGATCGAGAAGCAGGGTGATACTACAAATGCCGGTCTGTTGGGCGCCGTGTTCGGGAGCGGGGATATCGGCATTCAGTGCTCACCCATCAATGTTCCTGCTGTCATTGGTGGTAAGTATATCCCTTCACCTTAGCTAGGTGAGCTTTGCTAATCGTTGTCACAGTCCAAGTTCCCATCAACAAGCAGTGCGACGCAAAGGCTGCTTGCTGCCAAGGAGAGGTTTCTCAGGTATCACTTTCCCCCCCTCTCGTTCTCTTCCCATTGCCCCTTCTCATATACTAACCCTCACTCAGAACGGCCTTACCAACCTCGGTTGTGTCGCCCTCGCCTCCCTCATCTAATCCCTTCCTCTCCACCACATGTTCAAGGTTCAAGATATGGCTTACGGATGGGTGAGCGCGATTCCCCAAGAACCCATTTTTTTGTTAACCCCCCCCATGGTTTCATTATTAGTCCCAGCGCGTGAGCGGGTTGGGCTGCTTCATATATTATTTCTTTTATCAACTTCTATCATTTTGTGATCGACGAGACTGGACACAAAAATTGAAAATAATCTTCCTCTTCTTTTCTAGCTGTTTTTGCTTTTATGCCTGTTAGGATCCTTTTTTTCTTTTCTTCTTCTTCTTCTTCTCACCATGAAATTTAGAGCTCAACCCGTTCATATCATTATCATTTCTCATTTCTCTGGTCTCCTCGTGATATTATATTCCATGACAGGAGACACTCCGAATCACACGATCCCATAGTTGAATCCCACGGGGCTTAGCCACAAATGGCGGTCGTGCGATCGAACCTTCCCTTCGTGAAGTGCAAGTCTCCCAAAAACCCTCTCAGCACATGTAGTCTGTCTGATAATGTCCAGTAACTTACTAGCGCATCCTCCCTCACCGCTCATGGGATTCAAACCATTATCATACCCTTCCTCAAAGTAGATAAGGAAATACCAGACGGAGCACATCCCTATCCCCATCAACCAATCAGATAGACTCCCCGACACAGGTGCCAATCCAGGACACTTCTTTCTTTCTTTCTTTGCAAAGCTACAACACAAGGAAAAACAAAGAAGAAGGTCTTGTTCTATTTACCCTGATAAGCAAGGGTGGGCAACTGTTTAGAAATATCTATTTATTTTTATTATTATCATTTGTAAAAAAACCCGCGGTTTTATCGGTAATGAATATAGGAGGTAAAAATAATAATAATAATAATAATACTGGCATTCACGTTGAGGTATGGTATTGGTATTATCCTTCGTTGAATTCGGTTTTGTAGTACGATACCTTATTTGAATTACCTACTGAGTTCCGAACGCTGAATGATATACGGTACCGCAAAGTTTCCGGAATGATATCCTCCCATCTACTCTTCCCCGAGAGCCCAACAAGGATCGGAACAGGAAAAAACAAAAAAACAAAATCTCTTGTTCAATCCAAAGTGTTTTTTGTTATTATGATATTATTATTATATAATAATATTTTGATATAGAAATCTTTAAATTTGACAAAAGGTCGACGGAATGTCCTCCCTTGAATACCCACAACAAATTGACTGATCATTTTTTGCTATCATATCACAATATCATATATCAACTAGATACCTATATCCCACCATCGATATATCATGTATAAAATGCATTCATTTTTTCTCTGAAACTTTTTTTGAAGCTCCGACAACTTCAGGTTACATCTGCGTTATAGATTGTGATTTTGAGGTGTTGAGTGTATCCTTTAATATCAAGTCATCATTTTTTTTTAAACAACATAGAATGGGTGGATTTACACCTTCTATACTCTAAGATGTAAAGGTATCGGCTCAGATAATACGTAGAATAGTCGTTGCAAGGTTTGATGATTTTGAAAGGGTGTCCTGGTACTGCGATAGGTACTGTACTCGAGTACAATATGTTAACTGGAATCTTGCGCGGAAAATAAAATATACCTGACTTAAAACTAGAGTCATATGAAAACCCATTCCTTGCCCAGTCACAATTTGTCACAACGGTTTTGTTTTTCTTCACACTCAGTCATTCGTCATAGGAGCTCCCTGTATCATATGTAAGAAGGAATTCATTTCTTACAATATTATATTTTAATGATACTTTTGTTGTTGCTTATTTGATTCGTATAATTTTATTGTTTTTCAAATCCTTAAGGCGTTATTACCATTCCAAATGTAAAAAAAAAATTGTACTATTGGTGCGAGAGAAAGCACCGAATTTAAATATTTTGAGGGTGAAATTTGTTAGAATTGGATGTAGTGTTTTGTAGCACAAAACGGTAAGGCGACTACCTATGTACACTGGAAATTTCAGCTGAAACATGGATTGGCGTAGTGAAACAAAAAGTTTAGCTCTAATCCGCTATCGCCCCCAGGATTTCCCACGGGGATGAGCTACACTGGACGATCTAACAAACTTACGTTCTCTCAAGCATGATATATACCCACAACTACTAAGCACCAGCAACCCCCCTGTGATACTCCCCAGCTTTAAATATCAATCCCTATTTACCCCCTTCATCCCACACACCCCGCTGCCCTTAGCTCCACAGCTCATCACTTGCAAGATAATCAGCCATCAACAAATCATTTCCCCGCCGGCAAAACCTCCCCAACACACTCCCCAAACCCGACACCAGCCTTCTCACAGCCGCCCGCGAGAACGACCGCATCACCGTCCTCCAGAAACCCCCTAAACTCACCGCTATCGCCCAGGGGAACCTTCCTAGTCCCGTTTGCGCTCAGCTCCAATAAACTGCCCATGCTGTGCGTGTCCGTTCCGGAGATGGTGCCGGTGCCAAGTAGGTCCCCGGCCCGTAGGGGGCAGCCGGTGACCGTGTGGTGCGCTATCATCTGCGAGAAGGAGAAGAGGAGGTTTGAAGAGGAAGTTCGGGAGATTTCGTGGGTGCCGGATCGGGCTATGCTTTTTGGTTAGCAAAGAAGGGCTAGGGAAGAGGAGGGAGAGTCACTTTTTACAGAGACTGTGAGTGGCATGTCGTATACGCTCTCGCTATTGGATTCTTGCAGGTAGGGGAGTAAAGGCACCCTAGTCCCCCTTTCTAAGGGTCGAGTACGCAGTGGTTCAAGTGCATCCATGAGGACGACCCATGGGGATATACTCGTTGCAAAGGACTTGCTAGTGAATGGCCCAAGGGGGACGTACTCCCACGCTTGAATATCTCTCGCTAAATCACTCCCCCCATCCCATACGATCAGACCATCCCCTTCTTGTAAAAACACCCGAACCGCCTATAAAAAGTGGCAAAAACTAACCAGACCAATCATTCATAATCACCACACCAAACAAATACTCCCCCGCCTCATCCACCCCCACACAACTCCCCAAGTCACTCTCCCTGCCCACAAAGGCTGCAATCTCCAACTCGAAATCCAACTTCTTAGACTCGGCAAACACGGGAACCTTCTCACCCTCCGCGGACCCAATCATCTGCCCCCGCGGTCTGCGCACCCGCGTGCCGCTAACAACCACCGACGAAGCCCGCCCATGATACCCCACAGGCAAGTGCTCGTAATTCGGCTGAAGGGCGTTCTCCCGACCACGGAATAAAAGGCCGACGTTGAATGCGTGATTCCTGCCCACGTAGAAGTCCGTATAGTCGCCTATGTCCATCGGTAGGTGCATCCGCACCTCATCCCTCGCGCTATTCAGCAAGCACGCTTTCCGCGCTTCCGAGTTGTCCTTGAGGAGTTCCGGATAGGGTGTGTCGATGGAGAGCACTTCTTGCAAGTACCCCCGCACGAGACGGTGAGTTGCGCGGCCGAGTGAGGCGAAGCGGTTTAGGGTCTTCTCCGACGTGAGGACTTCGGGTTGCGCCAAGTCCGGGAGCTGCGAGAAGCCGTTGGCAGAGACGCCGAAGGCGTGTAGGTCCAGAATGTACTCGCCAATCGCAACCGCTGGGCGCGGGGTCGTGTTTGAGGGGGTGGATATTATGCCGAAGGGGATGTTTTTAATAGAGAAGTGGTGGCACTGGGGGACTGGCAGCCAGGACATTTTGTTTTTCCGTATTTTTTTTTCCGTATTTTTTTTTCTCAGGATCGAGCTTCCTTTCTTTAACTCACGGATAGGAGAGAGACTGATATATTATAGATACCGTAGATAGATAGGAACTACCGTCGCAGTCCTCTTCATCGTCGGCTGTTCTAAAGGATGATATTCGATTCCTCGGCGTATACCGCGGCTATTCACGGCACTCCAAGAATATTCTTCCTCCCTCTCCCTCTCTAGACTCTCGCCCTCCACGAGCAAGGCTATCCCGCCGAGCTATCATAAAAAATTTATTTCGCACCCCACCACCGCCACCCAAACCCTCCCGATCAATCTATGATATTATGATATGATAAGTTGACCTCATAGGGCCAACCAACCACCTTTCCTTTCCCCAATATCATCGCATCTGCAACACAACCCTAAAACGCTTGTCGATGCCAACAAGCTGAAAGGGACGACACCCACCCCCTCCACCCCACCATTCTCCGACTATCAAACCATACCGTATCACATCGATTTTCAGCTCTCCTTGACCCCTGCACTTTCTTTCCTACCTATACTCGAGTACTCGTACTGTACTCGTACTCGCCACCGGCAAGAAGAACCTTAACATGACGAAAAGGGTGGGCAGACATGTAAGGCCGAAAGATAGGTTAGTGGGCTTATTGTTGATAAGTTAGTCAGTGAAACCCTAAAATGGAAAAAAGTGGTTAAAAATATAAATATATAAATACTGTATAAAAAAGACCTCAACATTTGAGTCGGAATTCAAGTATGGAGCATTCAGATTTGCATAGACAATTCTGCCATACAAATTTTTGATCCTTGTGTTCAGATTCTTTTTTTTTTTTTTTTTTTTTTTTTTTTTTAATAATAAGCTTTTTCCATTTCAGGCACTTATAATACTGGCAATCTAAGCACATTTACGGATCCTGCGGCTATACTAGTACAGGTCACCGATACCCTTGCCGAGCCCTATAACGCATACTCTACCGGGCAGATTCAGTCCCAATATACCTAATCCCACCCACCCCTTTGGCACCGTACCGCTCCCTCTCTCTCTTCTCCCTCTCTTCTCCCTCGCCAATTGTTTGCCCAGACCCACGATAAGCTTTTTCAAACTCCCCACCTCCTCCGCCACAGGTGTTTAGATTCTCCATGCTGGTAACGAGCATCATAAATCGAGTACGAGTACTTCCCCTTCCCTCCTGTGCTCACGTTAGCCCTGCGAGGTCTCGATTGTTCGATTCTGAGACATGTCATACTTGTACTATCTTGCTTCCCGCTAGCTCGAGTTGTGGAACCCGCGAATCAGTTATTTCGTGGCGTTTCTTTTTTTGCTTTTGCAGGTATGATGGCTGTCTAAAACTGGATTGGGCCATTCAGGATTCCAAGGCGGGATCCCGATCTCGAGAGGTTGTCTCTCCTTTCCTTCCAGCGGAAAAAAATGACTCGGGTGATGTTTGATTTGCCCCCCCCCCCTCCCCGAAACAGCGACAGATAGCGAGATAGGGAGATTTAAATGTTGAAAGTGAAGTAGGCCAAGTTGGAAAGCGGTGGTGGTGTTATTGAAGAACCCTTTTTTTTTTAAAAAAAAAAAAAAAAAAAAAAAATGAAGGGTAATGTTGTGTATGTGTACAGTACAACTCGCAATCCCCCCAATCTTGATTAGACCAATGGAGTAAGTAAGCAGAGGGAGAGAGAGGGACAGGTTCCCACTATACTATCCTTTTGCAAAAGAGAAGAAAAATTACCTGCACCAAGACAACATAAACGTTGAAAAATGAGGGTGCCCTTTATATAAAATAAAATATTGGAGAAATTGAAAAAAAAAAAATATGAAAAAGAAAAGTAGAATGACACGAATCAAAGCATGCCAATAGCTAATATTTACACCAGAATTAAAGTAACAACCTTCCCTACCCATCCGCCCTAGCCCCCATCCATTCGTCGTTGTGAAAAGTCAAAACAAAAAACAAAACCATCCATCCTCAATTATTGCGATGGGCAGGAGTCTCATCCGGACCAGGTGTATAAATCTCCACAGGCCCGTAATTCGTAGCACCCAGCTCTGAAATCCGATAAGGATTCCCACTCATCGGTGGTACTCCAGGCTCTGAGGCTTTGTGATCAGAGCCCGGTGCGACAGCAGGGACGGCAGAATATCTCGGGTCTTGATAAACCGGCGGGTGCTCCGAACCGGGAGTTTGCGAATTAATTAGCGCGGCTTCATGAGGGTTGACGCTGGCGGTTTGCGCACCGGTCTTTGCCTCGCCAGTGCCCTTCTTGCGGCCGACGAAGAAGAAGAGGAGGCCGATTAGCGCGAGGGCGATCACACCACCAATAACGATACCAGCAATTGCAGCGGGTGAGAGTGTAGGGCTATTGTTGCCCTGGGTAGTATTGGAACTTCCGGTGTTGGAGGTACCACCGTCAGGGTTCGGGATAACACCGCCTTCGGCGGGCCAGGGTTCACCGGGCGAGAGGGCAAAGGTGGCCTCCCCAGCCAGACTCTTGACCTTGGCGATTGGGAAACTGGAGTTATCACTGCCCACTATTAGACTTAAGAAGGCCACGGCTAGTTGATGAGGTAACATACGGGTTTATTGCCATGACCATCTGGAAGTTGATACAACTACCTAGGGCAGAACAGTAGAACCAAAGGGGTTTTGTATCATTGATTTTAATAGTATAGGTCGGAGGCTACTCCTTGTTAGTGGTGCTCTGCGTACTATTTCCCTTGATTCCCACAGATGGAACAAACATACCGGATCCAAGAAAGTGTCCATGGCGTGGAAACCGGACCAGAACCCACCATCTTTGTGAATCTTCTCCCATGGTTTACACGGATACTGAGGATCCATCCTAACCACCGAATGATTCAAGGGGTAAAATTGGAAGGCTAGAATCACGAAGCAAATTCGTTAGCACCAACGATCATCCACCCCGGTGTCCCTTTTGCTCTTCCCCTTTGATAAAAAGGGGATGATAAAAATAAAAAATCGGAAAATACTCACAAACTGTATCCCCTGGCCTTGCAATGATGATATCTGGAGTGAATTTATGATCTGCCTTCCCTACAGCGACAATATAATCTGTCGAATTTCCTGCAACACCCGAAGCGCGTGTCTGAGGACTGGGTAAGGCCGCTACCTCCCTCCACGCAAACGCTGCAATAGCAGCCCCAGCAAGTAACCTCCCCAACATGATTATCGGCCCGTTATAATGTGCCGTACCGGTAGTCAAACTTTAAACCCACCACCACAGCTGTCTCCTTTCCCTTCCCTCTCACTTCCGTTGTTGAAGAGGGAGGCGCGGGAACAAAGGTTTACTGGATAAATTGAAGGAGCGCTTTGATTGTCGTCAATATCCAATAACCGCTCATCAAACGAACGAAAAGGAGGCGGCGGGTAGGGTGGAAGGAGGAGATAAAAAAACGATGGAACGTGCAAAGAGGGAAAAAGGTGTGGCATGTTTGGAGGGGATTGTGGAGTTTTTATCAACTCACCGTCTGGGCAATAATTGGCACCCCAGCTTACGGATGGGAAATTTAGCTGGGGGGGATGGGTGTGGGCGGTGACTGGAGAGAGAGAGAGAGAGGGAAGGGTGTGTGAGGGTGCTTTCCATTGGGCCTTCTTCGACTTTGTTTTGCCCGCTGCTGTGCTGGTTGTCTACGCCGCACGGTGTCTTTTAGGGAATGGTGTTGGACGTGTGTGGGTGGTGGTGGGTAAGCACTAACTCCCACAAAGCCCAGAAGTTGTTTTTCCACACTTGATGTCCCATTTTAGGACCCAATTCCCCCCTCTTGTTCTGGAGATGCTGTCGGCTGTGCCGCCATCAAGACAAGACCAAGTACCGTAAGCACGAGTGCCCACGAAGAGAAGCCCTGCCGATAATGCGATTGTTTTTGCATCAGCGGGAACGAGGAAAAAAGAAGAAAACGGACATATCGTGGCTGCCCGGTAGTTTGGCTCTCCACGATACAGATTCATGTTCTAGGTTTCGATCTCCCTCCATCCCCTCAACTGATACTCGAGTACTGGAATAAAGCCCCCCTCAGCCTGGTTGACAGCTGTGACACACTTACGGGTTGAGCGGAGCGCACCGTATTGTGCCATCAGAACCTTTGCCTGAACTGACCAACCCTTGCGGCTAAGTTAAGTTTAGCTTAGTTCGTTGTCCCATCACCGTGTTGTGTCTCACATTAACTCGTAGATCCACCTCAAATGGACTTCCTGACTGGCGTCTGGTGGTGCTCGTAGCACTGATACCGTGTCCGAGCCTGAGCTCTATTGTCACACCTAGAGATTGAGAGTGAGAGAGTGAGAGAGTGAGAAAGAGCACATACGGTATTTAGGGATCGACCCATCCTCCAACCCATCCATCCTGCTCTCCATCATCCTTCCATCATTACCATCGCGCTGGTAACGACACAGCATACATGACACGAACCAAGGCTGCACTGCCAAACAAAGCCAAACCCCACTTGGGTACCGTAGATACTGGCTGGAATAATCGAAAAAAATACAGGCGAGTTATCCCCCATGTTGTGTCAACCGTAGCATTATGTTTGAGGAAATGTGTATATTAAGAAACAAAGAGCATCTATCTAGCAAGGGGATGGATGAGACGCCCAATCATTCATTTGCCAGTTCACTCACTCTCTTACTCAGCTTTCGCCCCATCGCTAGGTGCATCAAGATACCGGTTATCCGCTCATCACATTCCCCTTCAGGCTAAACTCTGCACAAGCACAGTGCAAACCAGAAAGTTAATGAACAATTAATCGAGGTTAACCCGGGAAATGATCACCATCCTGTACTCGAGTACTTGCTAAAAACACCTCCTAGACACTTGCACTTGGCACAATAGCAACTCGAGCAGCACCGGTAGTGCCGAAGGCGTTCCTTCGTCTTTTCAAAAAAGGAACTGTTTATGGAAGTCATTCAGCCCCGGGTTTGAAACCCCTTTTCAAGCAAAAAACATCTCTTCCGAGCCGAAAAAGAAACTTTGGGCGTGTAACACCTTTCTGCATATTACCGGCATTATTATCATAATACTGGTACGAGTAATATAAAAACCGACAGGTCGACTCGAAACTTTGACAACCCGAAGAAAGAAAAAAGCTTTCTCAACATTCGGGTAGAAGGCCTCCCATTGCGTGCCGCATAAGCCAAATCCCAGAAGAAGGGTCAGATATGGATGGGATGGCATTTGTACTCGTATGGGTATGCAGCTGGAAGAGGGCGATCCCTGGAAGAAGAGGTGAAAAATGTGTGTGGGGGAATGTTTAAACTCAAGTTGCATCGTGCAAGAACTTGTACGGTACGGCGCGGTTACAAGATACCGGTACGGGTGGTACTGTAATACTGTGCACTTCCCTAAAGCTCATGGAGCCCATTGGGCTTACCATAGGTATTATTAAATATCATACTATTGTCTATATTGGGATGGCTGCTCCGTCTAACCTTACAAAGTGGCGCAGCGTGGAACTAGTTCTAGGCACACCCTCTTCTTCTTTTTCTTCTTCCCTCCGTGGCTGTGCAAATGCTTATGTCCTCTCTCGGTATGCGCGAAGGAAGAAGTGGAAGGGCTACCGCACTGTAGATAAACGAGTTTTGTGAAATAAATTGGCAGAAGCCCGAATGGAAACTTTTATCGCAGTCCACTGTATGATAATCCCCCACAATAACCAACTGTGCTCGAGTAATACCGTATGTACTCGAGTATCATACTCTGATGGGACAATGTGCTTGTATATCACGCTTGGCCCCCTCGAATTCAGCAGTGTAGAGCACGCACGGTAATGTACGAGTACTTTATCATCCACTACGGTACCCACCCCATCGACCCATACCCTACCCTACCGTATCTCACGAAATGCTTAGCATAATAATAATAGCAGCGGTACCTTAAATGTTTACTAAACCGAGCCGAAATGGAAAACGATACCGGAACAAAATTATGGCACGGATGTAGTATAGCGGTCAAGTCACGCACCAAGTGAAAAAGTCTTTTAGGATGTCGTGGGATAAATAGACCATCGCAGAGCAGGGGATCAACATTGCTTCAACAAGAAAAAAAAGAAGGTATGATATTCAGTAGAAGAAAAAATCTTCCCCCACCCCCAGAAAACAAAATGTGCGGTCCTTTTGTCCCGTTCCTCCCCCCCCAGCCCAGCC
>QFET01006821.1:0-27298 GCA_003316355.1 Tuber calosporum | reverse complement strand
TCCCCCCCCAGCCCAGCCCAGACCACATACAGGCATGATACTTTTGACTGCTCTGCTCTGCTCTACGAGTACAGTACCGTACAGCACTCGGTAATAATCTTTTTGCGTCCGATTCCAAATAAGTCTGGTCTGGACCCCAGCGGTAGCGAATGATCATAGCTGAGCGACCGTACCGGCATGAGCCACAGACACCTCCTCGCACACTTCCTCGCACACTTCCCATCAATCAAGATGAGGCAAGACAAAACAAAAAAGGGGGGGGAGGCTTTGATTCGCGAACATTAGGTTACGGGCGGGCCAGCACGGCCACTAAGTTACCGTACAAACGGGATTCCAATTATTATTATTATTATTATTATTATTATTATTATTATTTTCTTTCTCGAACTTTTCCAATTTACAGTTACGAGTACGGTACGGTACCCGAGTATCATACCATAGTGCTTCAGGCTGCCATAGGGAAAAACACGGGGGGGGGGACCGAACCGTGTGGGGTATATCGGAAAGTTGTCTGAAGTTACTACTACTATGGTACAAAGTACCAGTAGTACTGGAGTACAAACTCTCCACGATAAATCTCTTCTGTCCGTATCCCATCCCTATGGTATACTCGTACAAACAAGTACGGTACTCGTACAACACTCCCGAGGGCAGAAGGGGTGAGTGGGGGGGGACCCAGTCAATCCAACCAAAGCACCACCAGTGGCCCAATTCACACATATTGAAAGCACATACCTTCCCCCCCCACCCAGCATATCGAACTCAACTCAACCTATGATGCCCTCGCTGGATCAGCGTCTGAAGTCAATTTACCGTTCACATTCTCGCTACGGTACTCCTGGGCAACTCACTCACTGTACTCGAGTAGAGTACTAGTACTAGTACAAGGGGCCGACAAAGGTCGGGCCCACCTCCATTAGCGAGGTTCTCCTCGCTCGTGCACATTTATGTTGCCATAGTGATGGTAGGGATTCGGCAGGGAACAGGGGGAGGAGATTGATATATTTATTTTTTATAAGGGACACTACGGTGCTCGAGTACGAGCACAGTGAAAGCTCTGTCAACTTGGTGCAGAGATAATGTGGCATCAAGTGAAACAAAACAATTAGTAATGACTGGTCTGATCAGGACCTTGCCAAGAAGAACTTTCGTAGGGGTCCTGCCATTGCCAGAATAATTTTGCCTTCTTGTTGTCTTGGTGTAAAATGTTTTATACAAGCACTTTATTCACATTACCACCATTCTTATATTGTTATATTGTTTTAGTGTCATACACAAAGTACCGTACGTGTACGAGTACTTGTTCTTGCAGAACCCAAAAAGGTTGGAGATCACGTTACACCGTATCTCTCAGCAAAAGAGACCAAGAGATAATGCATACGAGTGTGTTTGTGTTATCGTTCCCAAACTTACCCCTACCACCGAGTACTCGTACAGTACTCGAATACACACGGTCCATGTACTACAAGTGACCAAAACTGAGCCACCGCAATAGCAAACAGGGATTCCTTTGGTAATACCGTACGGCACAAACAAAAGTAACAGTTATCATGGAAGATCTTGCACTGTTCGGGGTAGGGCGATTGGTAGTGTTTGCACCACCAACGTTCGAAACTCAGAAAGGTATTAGTCATCGTGGGACACTCACTTCAGGGGGTGGGTTGCCGTACCGTATTGGATAGGAGGTGTTGGTGTTTGTTCTGTTTGAGACGATGCGAGGGGCGGATGCTGGAGGAAAGGGGCACGGTATCCCATGATGATCTTTTGGAACACTACGGTACCGTAGTGCATAACTGCATTGTATGATACTGTACAAGTAAAAACTCTTTTAAAAATTCGCCATCTCGCCTGGGCCTCTACTGTAACCTCCGGTTTGATCTTGAAAAGGGTTACGGTGTGCTTTCCGATCACGGTATGTACGATATTAGATCGGCCTCCAGGACATGTTGGATCTCATCAACTGGTACTTGTATGTGCGATTCCGTTGATCTATCAAGCTAAACCGATCCTGGGCCAACAGAGATATGATAGCGTATGGAAAGGGTTTTTACGGTACGAGTACAATACTTTAGGTGTGAAGGATGGGAGGCTTCCAGCTTACCGTCCTGGGTATCATATATTCAGAGTTAAAAATGAACAAGAAAAAGAAAAAAAATAGCTCACAAAGGCACCTTGCTATCCCGGATGACCAAATTCGAAGAATCTGTCCGGGACAACCGATCAAGTTTTGGTGTAAATTTTTTTTTTTTTTTTTCGAATTGACTGCATTTCATATAGGACGGTGAGGTATCCGTATTATATCGAGATCCGGGATAGCGAGGTTTGACTATATCATACGTACTTGAGACAGATTCTCCAGTAAAAACCACTCATTATTGACTTTTTTTTTTTTTTTTATTCACAAACCCAGTTTATGAGTTAGCTCTAAGATCGGTTTTGGTTCTCAACATGTTACCATCATCAGCATTCAAATATACTGCTCAAAACATGTTGATACTACTTGCACCGGCTCACACTATAAGGTAACCAGATGCAACTTCCCGCATTTTCTTGTTCCTGAAAAATCTATGATAAGGTACCGTTTTAACTTTGAATACCGGTACCCCTCCTGGTATGATAAGTTATTGTACGTATACCCCTGCTCGAGTACCGTACCAGTACACGTCCCTGGCATGTACTTGTAGAACCCGAACACAGGGATACCAAATTTGTATGGCACATTGTCTGTGCGTATCTGACCGCCCATAGAAAATTCGGACTCAAATGTTCGGGTTCTACATGCCAGGGACTTGTATAGGATAGGGTTGCAGTGGAGGAACATTCCAGACCACCAGTATCATATGATTTCTACAACCAGAGCTTACTGTTGTCTTGTTCGCGAATGTCCGCCCGGTCCGGGCCATAAGCTACTTGCACTAGTACGAGTACTCGAGTATTGGTACTCTCCATCCTTGTCTTCGTGAGGCTTATGAACTCTAAGATGATACTTTTATGCTATTTTTTGCTCCGGTACCTGGCGAATATCGAGAGCACTCTCGGGGTGTCATTCGCGCGTCGGTAGGTCAACCACCACTCCTCAAACTCAAGGTCCAGCTCCTCTCCTGCTACGGGACAAGAGAAGGTAAATCATACCATACAAGGTATGGAACGATTAACCGGAACTGATATATCTAGTTGGTTGACCTTTGATAGACTGTGTCAGCCCTCAGCGAGAGGGGCAGGGAGACTTGGCAGCAAAAGCTCCCTGGTTTCAACTACAGTAGCAAGCCATGCGGCGGGGGCTCACACGGTCTAATTTAACTGTCTCATAACTCCTCTCCGTCCTTGCACGAGTACTTGTACCTCGGATCTGGCGACTTCACTTCGAAGCCCCTTTGGACTAAAACACTGCCAAGTGAAGCAAAGCTAAACCATAGAACGCTCGACTTCCCCAAAAAACTGGCCAAGGCCGACATGACAAAGATTGATATCACCAGCCCTCTTCAGACATGTAATTTAAGAAATGCCGGAAAGCGTCATCCCAAATCGATCGATCTTATCATAATATAATCTCATCATATCACATCATATCTCGCGGCCCTGTCATGTGAGAACCATCTACTCGAAGTATCCGGGACCTCGCATTCTGGGAATTGTATATCAATGCAAATATAACGAATCGAGATTGCTGGGTTTTCGCGTTGTCGTGTGCTTTTATGTATTGTGCGGTGCTGTGAAAGGCGGTCCGGTACTCGAGTACGGTACGGGGACTCGGATTTGGTTTAAAGTTTGGCGGGTTTTGGGTTTTGGGGGGTACAGAAGTGGCAGGCAGTTTGGGATTGCTTGTGCCTGTGTGAGGGGTTGACGGGGTGGTGCAGTTTTGATACCCGGCACTGCGCTCGAGCTTATCAAATTTATTGACGTGACACCGAGCAGGATTGGATGGGATGATGCAATACAGTAACGTGCGCAGCCGACTTGCAGCTATAATATACACGAGAAACTGGTTTTTGATCAGCCGGCTATTGGTAACTGGGTACTTGTAACTGGATTCCCGATACGGTATCATTGGCCTCTGGTTGGCTCGCGGATCCAAGATCGCCACAGTAGGGTACCGTATCCAATCTCCACTCGTCCGGGCGAGTATTCCATTGTCGAACAAGGGATCTGACGAGTTTCGGTCACGGGTTAGAACTGGTTTTTGCCATGTCAATCCCTCAGGAAAAAATGCTGCTACGGTATTGAACTGTACGAAGGGTCTACGAGTAAGGGAGTTTCTGGCGAATGCGGCTCACAGAATTTTTATGTGGTTGACAGCCAAGACTTTGCCAGACTTTTCCCTACTCTCCCGGGGTTTCTCAAAAATCTGATAATCCCTACTCGTACTGTGGGAGGGTCCCCTAGATCAAGGCCTTCTTTTCCGGTATTATAATGGCGATGGATCTGAAATACCGTTCTCATATATACCTGTTAGATAGAGATCGATTGGACTGAGGTGAGGGGTTTTGGTGGCGCAGGTCAACAACTGACTTAAAAGCGGTCGTGTACGAGTAGGTCGGTCACCGAGATGGGGAGAGAGGGGAAACCCCGAATTCCCGTGGCTGGCGTCGATGCTCTGAGAATGGTTTCTTGACGATTCACAGAGACCGATTCGCGCCTACCAAATACTCACCCCCCTTCAGTGCCTTCACCTCCACCAACAATCCTGGATTCAGCACTAGTAGCCATTCGTGTTATTTACCCTCCGTCACAAAGTGCGGACACTGTACACCTACGTTTCCCATGGTATGATACGAGCATGATACCGCAAAATCTAGTGAAATTTATAACCTCTCTCAGCCCTCAGGACTTGTTGGATCTCATTAACTGGCAGTAGTCTATATTACCAACTCTGTCAACTGGTCAAACTGGGTCTTGGGTTGGCGGGCTGATTCCGGCCGATGATCTGATAGTGGATGTTATAGGATTTTATGGTACCGTGCCATGCAATACCAGGGCAAACAGTCGAACTCCTCCCCCCATAAAATGTATTCACTCCTTCCTCTACGGTCCTACAGTGCTCTACTAGCTACTCGTCATTGAACGACGTTTGTAAGAACTACCACTATTGGGTTATAGAAAATTCTAAGCAAAAAAACAAAAACAAAACAATGGGGAGCATAAATCTTTTCTGTATGATGGGAAATAAGCCAGTGCTAAGGGCATCATAATAGTCATTACTATATTATAAACCTTAACTGCTAATACTATCAGACAGCGACCACCTAGTAATAACCAGAAAAACAATATGCCAAAACAATGGCACCGAGTTCTAATAAAAAGGACATGTAGTAGTCAAAACAGTCAAGGGCGTTTTTCGACTTGTATGCATTTCTCTGTCCTGGCCGGAAGGTTTTTTCTTCCTGATATTTATGATTCGGGAGAGTGCTTTATTCAAGCGGAACTGGCTGTGGGGAAGTATGGGAAGGTCAATTCATCACTTTAGTGATTCCTTTGCGACGACACTTAGGCAGGGATGAAGGGATATGGAGAGGTCCTTGATAGGATGGACAAAAGACCGATATTGAGCCGAATCTAGCGTTGAGCTGCTGAGCATGCTGTTACGCAATCTCACTGGAACCTTGACATGAGGATTTTAACAAAAATAAAAATATATCGGACCCCATAATATTAAAAACTCCACCGCGATACTTTTCCCGGTAACTTATCACCCATCTCAAATTGGCCATAAGGACCACTTCCATTCCTCCCTCCCTTCCATCCTTTCCGTCAACTAATGGAATGCATCGAGCTTTGAACGTGCAAAAAAAAAAACTGTCCCTCCCCCCTTCCAATGGTCCTGATTCGTTTGAGAGCCATGCTGGTGAAAACACCCACCTCATCTCCCGCCAACCACCCCACAGCCCCCGGATATTTGGCTACCTGCAGTGACCGGATTTGCTTCGGTTCATGGGCTGCATGGCGGATGCATGTGCGTATGTCGCGCGACTGAAGTTTATCAACTTTATACCTGTATTATGAAGTTAGTTGCATTGCAGGCAAGGCTCGGTCAGGCTTGGCGGGCATGAAGGGTCACTCGCAACCGAGAGGCATAGAGAGTTTGGGGGGATGTTTGTGGGTGGTTCTGGGGGTTTCGGGGGACAACAAAAGGATGCACAATTCGGCTGGTCGTTTGGAATTTGCTGGGAAGAACTGCCCTTTCCTCCCTTTTACCGTTCTGTGATTTTGGATATACACCAGAGAGAATAGTAGGAAAAAATTAATCGAAAGCGCCAAGTTACTTCCCCCGCCCGCTTACGCCGGTTCCGATACTACCGCCCATCCTTCTGCTCCCGAGCTCGCTCAGCCTCGTAGCACTCTCCTCAGCCCCCGGCTCATCCTCACCACGCAACAGCTCCTCGTCCTGATACCTTCCGAATCTCCTCTGCACCGCATGCCAAGCCCTCAACTTCTGCAACGCCCTCCGCTGGGTATAACAAGCCCAAACGATAAACACCGAATACGTGCACCTTTCCCCCCACTTTTCATCAACAAAAAAAAAAAAAAATGGACAAGGCGACAAGATGTAGAAAGACTCACAATGCAAGCCCGGAGAAGAACAAGGTCATCTTGGGGTTCTGACACCATAGAAATCTGCTGCGGAATTCATGCGGGCACATCTTGTCTATGATTCTCCTGAGCTTCCCCAGAGCGACGCTCTGGTAGAAACATGCCGCTAGCCAAAAGAACGCTAGGAGGGTATTCGCGAAGAGCGTTATTATCGGGTTTAATTGAGAGGTCAGGTATAGGTAGACTTCTACCAGGGAGGCCACCAGGGATGTAGTGCTGCACAGGATGTTGATGATTAAACGGCTTCGCTTGACATTAGCGGAATGTAAATGGTGAGGGCAAGGGGGGAAGGGAAGAGAGACTTGGAAGCTCGGTTATGAAAGGTGTCTCGAATATAAGAGATGTCATATGAGCTGATCCCTAACACGCAGAGGATGCACAGGACTTGTATGGTCCATAGCCAGATGGTAGGGAGGGGGCGCCAGCGGGAGTCGGGAGTCATTGGTGAGTGGACTAGTAATTCTGCTCAAGTTACATGAGGCGAAGAAACGGAGTAGAAATGGGAATTTGGTTTTAATCTCGTGGGGGGGGGGGTTGAAAGCGGGTTTTGTGAGAATCCAGAGAGTCCGATTCTATTGTCTTGGTTTTGCGAGAGGCAGGATGTTTGGTTTTTTTTCTTTTTCTTTTCTTTGTTCTTGTTTGGGGTCCTTCATCTCAAGGATATCTCACTGAGGGGTTTCAACTGACAAAGGCAACTGAGAGCCATCATGCATCCTTCCCTAGTGGCCACTGGCCAAGCTAGTTAGCTCCGGGGAGAGCGGTTCACTGTCCACAATCCCTTACTTAGAGATTTGAACAATCACCAACTCTCACTCGTCTACGTAGTTGGAACTTGTGTCGGAGATCACACCTTAGAGGATGGAGTTGGGGTGTAAAGTAAAGTAAAGAGACTTATCAATGAGAGAAAGAGAGAAGATGGTTCTGCTTATTCTATAGACGTGCCTGAAAAGGGGGCCTACGTATAGCAATCTGTAGTAAGTATATATATCAATATGACTCTAGTTATTTCCTAGTTCCTTATATCCAAAGTAGGCTGGTAACCTGTTGAACATATCCGCACAACCCATCATATAGAGGTAATACTTCCAACAACTTGTCTATGATACCAAGAACTTAGATACAGGGTATAGAAAAACCTCCCGGGCGGGCCCTCTGAGCCAGGTGCCATTCCGAGGGCGTGGGGCGACATCTTACTCATGGTGCCGGCGCTCTCTCTCTACCAAACCCATCCACCAACAGAGGAAGGAGGGAGCTGAAGAAGAAGCCCAATCTCATGACTTTTCACACGGTCCTCTAGTTATTCACGTTGCGGTTGGTTAACCCAGTTGAGAAGCAGCTGAAATCGGTTCAATCTACTCGCCAAAGAAAAAAATGAGGAGGGGCAAATGGAGAAGTCTCCTATTCAAGGGATGTAGACCATATCACAAATGGACATGCTGTGCTATCATATGTTCTACTAGTCTCGGATTCTCCTTCTTTTCCTTACTTTGCTTCTTTCGTAGATCCGGTCATGGTGTAGTGGTTGTATGAGAGGGAAGTAGGTGAGCGGATGAAATGGTTGAGATACATGATATGTTCTGCTGTACTTGTAAGAGATCTGCCGGGTTTGAAATGGAATATGTAGAAGGGAACACAACAAGAGATTTGGAGAGAGTATGGTATAAATACAGGGATATGGTATGAGTACCCCTTTGTACTCGTGGATAGCCCTATTCAAGAAACTATGCTGAATAAAAAATTCTGTGGACAATTTATCTGTTCATGGCATTATTCCATGAACTTTGGCCTACTATGAATGGCTATCAGCCTCTGCTCAATCCTCTCCCTCCTCCTTCACCACCTCCTCCTTCACCTCCTTCACCTTCACTCCCTTCTTCTCCCCCCCCTTCTCCTCACCCTTCTCCTCACCCTTCTCCTCACCCTTCTCCTCACCCTTCTCCTCACCCCCCCCTTCCTTCTCCTCCTTGTTCTCCTCCTCCTCCTCCTCCTCGTCAAATCCCAACAACCCCCAAATCCTCTCCTCTGCCTCAATGCAACTAAAGTGCCCCAAAAAAACAACCTCAAAAACCTTCATTAATACAATATGTATATTCTTATCTTCCGTGGCACCCCCACTCTCCCTTACCCACTTCTTGAACGTGGCTGTTGGTAGAAAAGTCTTATAAAGATGTGGGAGACAACTCTCCAGATCACCAAAATCTCTTGGCAATGAAGCATAATGAGATGCTGCTGCCCATGTCAGGTTTCGCAGGTGGTGAATTGATATAGGCATCTTTGCTGCCACAGTGGGTAAGGACGGCATTGGCAGTTGGCTGACATTCTGGTGAGAAATTTGGTTGGAGTTGAAATAGAGAAGGTGGCGTATCTGATTTGGAGTGAAGCTGAGTAGTTCACTATCGCTGCTGTGGTTGGAGGAGAGCGGGGTTCCGTCGTAGGGGGTATTTTGTGGAATAGAAGAAGCGGGTGTGTCCATACTGGTAACGTTATGAATGTTGTTGGTAGTGACTGGAGATCCATTTGGGGGAATTATTATTTTGTCGACATTGTCAGTGGTCTTTGCAGTTGGGTTGTGATCCTTTGTGGTAATAGTGGATGGTGATGTAGAAAGCTTTTTTGAAGGATTTGTGGCACCACCCCTCAAGGTCTTTTGTCGCTTTGTTGGTGGATCAGCCTACAATACATGGTCAGCTTCAGCATGAAAAAAAAAAAAAAAAAAAAAGTCAAGTATGGAGACTAACATTGTCCCAAACATTATTTGCTCCCTCAAAATAGTTTACTGGAGCCTTTGCTAAATGTCTTCCACTCCGACGAACGAGAGGAGGAGAACTACTGGTAATTGTTGAAGGGGTCGGATACATGCTGAGGGCGTCGGACGTGGCACTGTTTCCCATTTGCGGTGGAGAGGCCACCATGGTGTATTTCCTTTTCCTTACTGATGTTGGTGGATGTATGTCCTTGTGTGGGAAAGTGTTGTTATCAGAGAGAAAGACAAAGATAGACAGAGAGAGAGAGAGAGAGAAAGAGAGAACTGGCCAAGGCATAATGACACGAGTGATTTCCCATGATACACAATCTCCAGCCCTATCCAGTTGAACTCTGGTTGATTCTCTCTATTATCTAATATCACATATCATATAACTTATCATACCGCGCACCGCTTCCCACGAATTGCTCGATGCCATACGAACAGAGTACGGGAGGTTTTGAATGGAAAGCGATCACGTGAACCCCATGGCACGAATTCCAAAATTAATAATGAAATTCTCCGTCCGGTTCTAGTAGAAGCTCCCACCGCAATTGTCGCAGGAGCGGAGGGGACCGACATATTTTGCTAGTACAAGTATGATAGCAACTAAGTTTACCCGTGCTTGACTATATATTTGAGAGAATACGGTAGATTTAGGCGCTGCCATCAAATTGCGGAAAGGTGCTATTTTTGTATGGTGCTAGGAAAATACGTATAATAACATCTAAAACTTGCAAAAGAAAAAACAAAAAAAAAACTCTTGTAATTCTTCTACCTGCCCCACCCCCCAATCCCGCACTCTACTCATCCCTATGTGCACGGTCTAGAGTCGGATTCTACCGACCTCATAGTAGCACTGAATTGCCCTATGGCCTTACTGAGAAAGGGTGACTGAGGTGTTCACACTCCCAGTTGTCATAACGTAGGATTGGTGGATTATAGCTTGGCTTGCAGTAAGTGGGGGGTGTATCTGAGCTCCTGGGCTACCTCCCACATCACTGATGAGTATGGATAGAACGCCGCCGCAAGTGATATACAACGCTCTCGCTATACTTCCGTTTGGAGGGTTGTGTCCGGTTCTAGGATCCGGTGTCACAATTCGCATGCTTTATCCCACGTTCCAAGAGTATCGTACGATGCAGTATGTATGATATATCCACCTACAAACTTAAGTACACATAATGCCGGAAAAAAATAAAAAATAAATAATCGAAAGCTACCAAACAAAAGAAGAAAGAGGACCACACAACAATAAAACAAATAGGAGCGACTCGTTCCCTTGGAGAGGGGGATTCGTAGGCCCCTTCGAATCCTTTACAAAGAAATCGAACCCTTGTCCATTGCTTGGGAGGTAATTATCCCGCCGCTGAACCGCAATGCTATGGCTTTTTTTTTGCTTTGCTTTTGCCAGTTAGCGATTTACCCGCAGGGCTACGCTGGATACAGGCGGACATGACACCGTTATGTGGTACTGGCTCGAAGGGTTCTGTCTTGAAGGATTGCACGTACTAGGAGGGCAGGAACAAAAGTTGTGATGAGAAGGCAGGTTTCCGGATCAGATAATGGTTTCTCCCCCTCCTCTAGAAAGGAATATTTAGCGACACCGAAAGGCACCGGTTTCGTTGATCTATCAAGCTCTGTTTTATACATGCATTACTATCACTGCAGCGTCAATATCTTATCTACTCTACCAACCCTACTTCTAATCGCCCGTCCGCCATATCATACCCTATTCTACCCACCTTGCCGTATTGTGGCTTTGGAGATCTAAATATACCCCATCTCACGCTCAATACTCCCAACCCTTGAAAAGAAGAATGGTTTGTCATTCCTATATGTCAGATCAGTCAGCCAGCCGCTAGATACATAAGAGAGGGAAGAAAAGAAACAGAAAACAAAAACCCACTTTAAAGAGAACTCCGCGAGATCATCCGAAATTACGTTCCCGCTCCAGAAGCCCTCCCAAACCAACTTGTTGACACCTCCGGTCCGCCCCCCAACTCGGATGCTCTTCACCTTGAGCGCCATTCTGAACAAGTACTTATCCATCATAGGCGCTTCGGTTTCCACATCTAATTGCCCATCTTTGTCTATTCGCCAGCGGCCCCCGGACACGTACTTCCCCCAGCCCATGGCGCCGACTGGTAGACCGCCTTGATGGGCTGGGGTGAGTGAGGTCTTGCTGAAGCCATGAACTACTTCTGCTGGCTCGCAGGTAGATAGGAGTGAAAGGACTGTACCGTTCGGATAGAACCGTAGGTAGCGATAATAGGTTACGATGTGTACGGGGGTGTTCCAGGACTGGGAGGCTCCTGCACGGACGTAATTGCAAGTGGAGATGTAGATGCCGTTGAATCGAACGCGTGGTCGAATCATGAACATCTTTCGCCAATTTTCACCGTATTTGAGCACTTGCTCTTCGTCAATTGGGAATTCTCGCCTTTCCTGCTCTCCGTCTCCATCTTCATGCCCACCTTCCCGGAGGACTTCGCAGTTTGGGCCATCAAGTAGGATGGGCTCCTCAATTGGATCTCCGTTAACAGTCACTCCCCAGTCCCAGAGCATTCGAACGAAGGTTTTTTCGCACACAGCTCTCCAGATGCTTTGCTCAGTAATCACAAGGTAGGCGAAGGCCTTGCACACTTGCGCTAACCTTGCGAACGAGGCTATGTCTGTTAAAGCTACGGTTCTGACAACTTGAAGCAAGAGCTCAGACGGAAGCGTTGCTAGCGGGGAAAATCCTGTTTCTTCCTCCGTTTCTGTTTCTTTTCCCTTTCCTTTATCCATGGCTGCCTTGTGTCCATCGAGTCCGGCAACAGGAGCCGCCTGAATTTGAACCCCTGCAAACGAAGCGATCAACTCGCTCATCTCCTTCGAACCAGAGGCTAGCGAAGCTGGGGTCGGAGCTGGGATTGGTACCGATGGTTTGGAAGGAAGAGTGGTTGCAAGAGGTGTCTTCTTAGACAATGAAGGTGGTGGTCGTGGAAAGTGCTTCTCCCGGTAGTGAGAATCAACCTTATGATCCATCTTTTCCAGAAATTAGCTTCTGCGCTTGCACTATTCAGAGACAGTTGGGGGGCATACTCGGAACGCCTTCCTGTACAAATTCAAGCTTTCCCCCAAGTTGCCTTCGGATTCCTTCTCCACTGCTCTTTCGTAATGCTCGAGTGCACTCTTGGGATCGGCACGGGGAGAGCCACTTGCGAAAGAAGTTCGCCGATGGGCAATTGGCGATGGAGGTGGTTGGGCTGGGAGCTCTGGTGGTTCATCTTCGACGCGCTCACCAGCAAAGGAAGAGTGGGATAGTTTTCTTGATTCGAAGCGGTTCTGGCTTGGTTTGTTTATAGAACTGGCTGGCTGGGGTGCGGAGGGTGCTGGGGCTTGGTAGTGGCGGGCGGATACTTCTGCTTGCCACTGTTGGCGGAAACGGGTGAGTTCTTCATCCATTGGTATGGCACTATTGTGTCCGTCGAAGGGAGAAGCTGATGGATGACAAACGAGGAAGCGAGGGTGGTCGGAGGGGAGAGTACGAGTATGATACTTTATCAACTTTATTCCTGACTAAGAGGAGACTTAGGGTCACTGTGCTGGCTGCCAGTGTCGTCACTTATGTATTCAGCAGGGGTTGGACAGAGGTGGGGAGTCAATTCAGGGGTGAGTCACAATGTCTCATTTGAGCGAGTGAGATAAGATAGATATGGTAGATATGAGCACTCGAGTACCGTACCGTACTGGTACTCGTATTGTGTAGGCCTGGATGAACCTTTTCGATGCCATTGACCGGGAGATATACCATCGAAAAAGCGAAACCCTTGCATAGAATCACCTTGGTGCCCTCACTTGAAAGTGGTATGTTTTGTTGCGCCAAGAACCCCCAGAAAATAACTAAAGAATTCTAGAGAAAATTTATAAAAATAATAAAAGGCCTCAGGTAACTCTAGTTTTTTTTGTGATTTTTTACAATATTTTTGCATTGTTGGAGGAATAAAAAGATGGGGGGAGCTGTGTGCTCGAGTAAATATTTTGTAGTTGGTTGCAATATGAAACCTTCAGTGGTATGTTTTTGCCAAGAATGGTATTACTTGTATAAAGGTACCCCCCTGTTTTCCATGGTATTTGAAAGGTTTTCTCCTTCCTTCCTCCAGATGCTGCAACCAATTCCTTGGGTAAACGGGACTCAAATAAAAACAACACTAATGGCATCCGAAAGATTCATCGTCAGAGCGGATAATTGCTTTAAAGGGAAGCTTCATTGCATTGAAGGGATACGGTATTCATAGATATCTATAGCCCATTTATAGAGTATATACTGACCGCCGAAAGACTCCCGACGCCAGCGGACGTGAATGAGGCGTCAAAATCAGAGGAAAATATGGACCCTGGGTAGTCACAAACGCCAGAGAATTGCGAGTATCTTTCAGAAAGATCTGAGGTCAAACGAAGTCATTAGCGGTGCTAAAAAGCTATGTAGTCTGCACACATATGAGGAGATTAGCAGAAGAGGGTAGAGGCCAAATTCTCTCCTCCTGTTTCACATGACCATACACGAATACTTCACTGAAAAACATTAATTGACGTCGTTTACACCGTCAACTACGTACTGTTGAGGACGTAATCGTCTTTGCAGTCGCGGAGACGTAATTGTGCATCATTTCGTGGAGGATTGCGGTGCTGGGGAAACTGTTACGAATACTTACGATTCAGGGGGTATAAAAGAAGGCTGTTTTCCTTTGTGATCAAACAGCAGGTCAATCAAGACTTGACATATTTTTACTTGCTTCGCAAATTTCTTTATTTCCCTTCCCCCACCTCCCTAATTATTCAAAACTGGTTCAGGGTGGAGATAGCCCGCTTCTCCTTCTCTCCAGACGGATCTGCCACAGCACACTGCAAAGGCTTTTCTCTCTTTCCTGTAATCACAGGTTGGCTAAAGGCAGCGATACAAGCACCCTACAACTCCATTTCAGAATTTGGATTATACTAACACTCAAGCCTCCAGAAGGAGTCAGATACGGTCAACAAGCCAGTAGCCGGAAACACTATAATGGCATTGCAGGTACCCCTAAAACGAAAGGAACGTCTGCCGGCCAAAGATGGAGAATTAGTAAAACGTCAGAAGCAGAACAACTCTCGCGAGCCACCCAAGAACATCTCCCTGCAGGACATTGGCGGCAGAGAAGAGGTCATCAATGATCTTTTGGATTTTATGACCATGCCTCTAACCCACCCAGAGGTTTACCTTCATACTGGAGTGGAATTGCCTCACGGTGTACTTCTCCATGGACCACCTGGCTGTGGTAAAACCACGCTAGCAAACGCTATCGCTAGAGAGTTAGGGCTACCGTTTATTGCCTTTTCTATATGCTCAATCCTATCAGGAATATCTGGAGAATCGGAAATGAAGCTAAGGAAACTTTTTGAGGAAGCACGGGGAATAGCTCCTTGCTTAATGTTTATTGATGAAATAGATGCTATAACACAAAAGAGGGACAGCACCCAGCGGGATATGGAGAGGAGAATTGTTGCCCAGATGTTGACCTATATGGACGATCTCACATTGGAGAAGACTGGTGGGAAACCTGTCATGATCATTGGCGCAACAAACCGATCCGACAGCCTAGATCCAGCATTGAGAAGAGCTGGAAGATTTGATAAGGAAATTTACCTTGGTGTGCCAGATGAAGTTGGAAGAGAGAAGTGCTACCCCAGATTACCACTGATTTAATTTCCCAAGTATGTACTGATTTACTAATTATATCATGTCTAACAGGATCCTGAGGACACTATGTGAGAAGTTGAGGTTAATAGGAGATTTCGACTTCAAAAAATTGGCCAAAACAACTGCCTGGTTCGTTGGAGCTGATCTAAGTGCTTTGGCAAGAGAGGCCGGCATGGTAGCAATGAGACGAATCTACAAAATCCTTGAAAACCCATCAGCCGCTACTGACTCTTTAGAGGTGGCAACCATTGCCTAGTTAGGTGGTTCAGCGAACATGGACATGGATCAAGTCGACTCCCCTCCACTATCAGTGCCAGTACTCGGAACTGTTGCCCTAGAGTCAGGGTCTCTAAGCTCGATTCAATGTTTCCTACGCGCACATCCACATCGACTTACCGGAGAGCAATTGGATCCACTCTATATAACGTTCCCAGATTTTTTAACCGCCCTTACGAAAATTCAGCCTTCTTCCAAGAGAGAGGGGTTTGCAACAGTCCCTGATGTTACCTGGGTAGATGTTGGGGCCCTGGAGTCACATAAGGCTGAATTGCAGATGGCCATTGTGCTGCCAATCAAGAAACCGGAACTTTTTGCTAGTGTGGGGCTCACTGCACCGTCTGGAGTACTTCTTTGGGGCCCTCCAGGGTGTGGTAAGACCTTGCTGGCAAAAGCCATTGCGAACGAGAGTGGGGCAAATCTCACTAGCATCCGGGGCCCGGAATTACTTAACAAGGTACCAATTCTGATTTTCAATAACAGACAATCGTAAAGCCACCTACTGACCAGTATAGTACATCGGAGAATCAGAACGGGCCGTCCGACAAGTTTTCTCGCGAGCCCAAGCTTCCATTCCTTGTGTTATCTTTTTTGATGAATTGGATGCTCTAGCTCCTCATCGTAATGATAATCTTTCGGAGTCCTCTTCTCGTGTAGTCAATACTCTTCTCACTGAATTAGATGGCTTCAATGACCGCAAGGGAATCTATATTATTGCGGCAACTAATAGGCCCGATATGATTGATCCGTCAATACTCAGACCAGGGAGATTGGATACGCTTTTGTTTGTTGACCTTCCAGACGCCGAGGGGAGATTAGAGATTTTGAAAACTATCACAAAAAAGACACCCCTCTCCAACAACGTCGATTTAAGGGCTGTTGCGGAGCATAATAGGTGTAAAAATTTCAGGTTAGTCTTGCTTGATACATCCTCCCTCTTCTATACTAATATTGTGTTAGTGGCGCGGATCTAGTGGCATTAGTGAAACGGGCCACAACTCTGGCTCTTCGAGAGTCCTTCTTCACAGGAGTCGGTGAAGTTAAGGAAGGCAAAAACCAAGTAGTGGTCACAATGGAGCATTTCGAAAAGGCATCCGCAAATATCAGGCCTTCAGTATCGGAGGATCGTAGAGAGCAGTATCAGGAGTTGGCAACTACATTTGGCTCGGAGGGGCAGTAGGGGCGAAATAAATTAGATCTTTCTCTCTCGTATTTTTAATACAACATACAGTACACGCACCGGAGGTTATTTCATGTAGGGGGGGGGGGGTTCATATACCAGATATTAAGGATAAGTGAGGCGAACTTGTTCCTATTGGATCATGGGTCACTCGGCCAGTGAGAAATTCAATATAATTCATCATAGAGAACTACACTGAGAGAACGAATAACTGCGAACCGGAGCTACACTCTTAGGTTGATCTGTGATGGCTTGAAAAATACCTGTTGAAATTTAGTAAAGAAAAAAAAAACCCGTCCAAATGCTTCGATATTCCAGGAGAATAGAAGTATGGGGGTTTTTTTTAAGCTCTATTGCCTCTCGAGAAGAGGAGAGGAGTGGGGGAAAGGAGGCAAGTATGGCCTATATCTCAGTGCCTTGGAGTGAAATGCGACACGATAGCTCAGATCCCTGTCTCCAGCTCCTCCGGAATTACACGAAAAGGATAAACATTGCAGTTCAATACACCTAAAATGATAAAAGCAAACCAGCGAACACCCCAGAGCCAAGGAGGCCATCTGGGTGGACGATTGAGGAAAATAGCACCTGCTCTAGATCAAATGTGGATCTGCAGCTACCGTTTGGTTGTCGAGCTATCTCTCCCACCGCTTCGGGATCATTACAGACCATGAATCACCAACACCTTACCTTAAGTTACCTCGCCTCCATCACTGGCAAATTATCTCTTCTGTTTTGATCCGGATTACGCACATCACGAAATTATGCCAATCTTATCAGATGCAGCTAGAATAGAGATAAGGTTAAGAAGTTGGATACGAGAAACCCGGTTTGCAGAAGTCAACTCCTGCGCAAATCTTGGTTTATTACCGTAGGGTATTACGCTGCTTGGTGTGTAAAATACTGCCCTTTGTAGGTTTTGTGGGGTCCTACTGCTTTCGAGCCCGTGTGGAACACCTGGTCCGGGGAGCAAAACCTGATTCTAGGGGTCTCATCCTGGCCTCAAACTACGGTACCACTTTGAGGCGCGTTGGAGCATCATCCTCGTATCAGTCGAGTGATCCAAGATACTCGAATAGCACTTCTCTCTCCGATCGCCCTTATCTCCTGACTCCCGAACCCTAACCCATCTGCCGTCAAAAGGCTCAAACGAGGATCTGATTAAAAAGATTTATCAGATTCTTCCAACGCTTTCGTTTCGTCACAGTCTATCGATCTTGCCTCCCAAATGCCCACTTCACACCCAGGACTTACCCCTCCAACAGGCGCATAATTTCCTAAATTACACCTATCAAACCCCTGCACGCACGCCCTCCCAGGGAAATACCTATATATGATACTCATCTGTCTGCACGCGATCATCCCCGCACTTTTCTGCTTCATCTAACTCGAGTTCTTTTGAAATCATTCTCTCAATATACGAAAACTTTTACGAAAAATCGACAAACAAACCTAATATGAGCCAGGTCGAAAGCTACGCTGCAGCAACCGTTGAAATGGCTGATGTAAAAGAGGCTACTGTGAACAATTCGAGCAAAGATCATGACCACAGAGCTTGGATTGACGAAAGAGGCACTAGTCAGGGAAAGTTCGAGACTGTGCCCGGTTTGGAGAGTAATCGTGGAAATAATGGCAAAGGGGAGGAACCAGACATCACGGCTGGGCAGAAGATGTTGGCTGCCTGTTCTGGGAGTTTGTTTACAAGTCTTCTAGGTATCTTTTACCCACATGCCGCAACCAGTAGCCTTTTTTTTTTTGATGATGATGCTGATAGTTTGCTTGTTAATATGATAGTAACACCTCTGGATGTCGTTCGGGTCCGCCTACAATCGCAGAAACCACCTTCTCCAAAGAATGTAGCGGTAAATTTCTCGTCTTCGGCTTCACCCTTAAGAGCTCACAAACTTCCTCTCACACCGTTACAATTTCAGTCAATGGCCCACTTATCCACCCCGGAATTGGGCGTAACCGCATGTTGCCGGGAGGTTTTCTGGATAAACAGCACTTCAGAAGCATGTATTGCCCCTACCTCTTCCCTGAGCGCAGGCACAATCTTGAACGATAGTTGCGTAGTTGAAGAGGCATCCCGTCGTCGTTTTCATGGAACTTGGGAGGGGCTGGTCAAGATCGCAAGATATGAGGGAGCTTCTTCACTTTGGAGGGGCTTGAGTCCAACTCTGCTCATGGCAGTCCCCTCAAATGTTATTTACTTTACCGGATATGACACTCTACGAACATCTGCTTGGTCGCCATTTACCCATTTTGGCACTTTCTGGGGACCTCTTATTGCTGGGTCCGCAGCAAGGGCTATCGCAGCTACCGCCATTTCACCAATTGAGATGTTTAAAACCAGACTACAGGCCGTATCGGACGGTCACCTAAACTCGTCCAAAGGAATCTTCCGGGCTACCTTTGATACCACCAAGGATATGGTGGCGAAAGAAGGCGTTAGATCTCTCTGGCGTGGATTGGAATTGACCCTCTGGCGCGACGTACCTTTTTCTGGAGTTTACTGGTTGGGATATGAAACGATCAAGTCATTCATACGCTCCGAAAGAGAGCGAGAGTGGCATTTGTCCTCCCTTCACCTACACTACCCCACCAAGCGCCATGTTAAAGAAGACCTCCATTCCGAGAACACCTTTGCAGACTCTTTTATTGCTGGTGCAGTTTCCGGATCAGTTGCCGCTTTCCTCACGCAACCTTTCGATGTTGGAAAGACTCGACGTCAGATCTCCGCACATGTTGGTATCGAAGAAAAAGGGGATATGCCGAGAGTGCTCTATAGCATTTTCAGAGCCGAAGGAGCATCCGGTCTATGGAGAGGCTGCGTACCTAGAATCCTGAAGGTTTCGCCTGCCTGCGCTATCATGGTATATTCTCCCCACTACTAGCATCCATCCGTCCATCCAATCTACCCACCTAAGAAATTACTACCCCTCTACTTTCTCTCTCAAGGTGAAGTGAACAAAGCTAACTTACATTCAGATCTCAAGTTACGAAGTAGGCAAAAAGGCCGCTAGAAGAATGAACAAAAAACGCCAAGTCTAATACCCTACTTTTCCTTATCCCGGTGTATGATTACAACGAGGGTTTCTCGCCCTCTTCTCTCTTCCATGCAGGCCATAGCTAACTCAACCTTACCCCTTCTCTTTCTCTTCTTTTCTTCTTTTGGTGGATGGTGTGCACAGCTTTCTTCCTTTTCCTCCTTTGCCTTTACCTTCTAAGCACGTTGACCTGGTTTGGGGGTTTAGGGGTTCTTCCTTTCGTGCAAAACCCGAGCTCTTGCTCTCATCCTTATTCTCATTTCCTTTCCCTCCCCTTTCCCTTACCCCGCTAAAACTCGCCCTGGTCGTTGTTTTTTCCCTCACGATTACTATCTAGTGGTGGCGGTGGTGTACGATATTCTGGAGAAAAAAAATAGATCTGCTTTGGGTATCTATCAGCTTGAACACATGGTACAGTACTTTTGGAAATTAAATATGTTCTATCGCAACATGCGCGAGCGGGGTGTTTACGTATGATAAGCGATTACGATAGGCGCTACTATACTGTGAATCGTGAAATACGCCACCGGTAAGCCACATACGCGCGTAGGGAAGAAGGCTCACATCCCCCCATCCGAAACTTCTGCAATCGGGAAAGGTGCGAGTGAGGAGCTGTGAAGAACGATTCAGACGGGATTTGCTGCCCTTCGAAGACAACCGATGCTGCATGTCATCCGAAAGCTATTTTCGTGACTAAACTCAAGCGAACTGATTGGAGAATGGGGAGGGGGGAAGGGACAGCAAGGAAAAAATAGGGCGGACAGAAGCACCACATTTGTATCATACTCCATCAATGTTTTTTTCTGAACCTGTATAACATCCCATCTCAATTGCCTTCCTCCTCTGCGCTCGTAGAGGTATCAGCGGAAAAACGAAGTAAAAAGGAAAAAAAATAAGTAAGAAATGTATATTGAAAAAGAAAAAAAAAGAAAAAACAAAACCAAAGCACGCGCACTGTTTTAATAACCACCCACCAACCCAGCCATCCTACACCAGAAAATTACCTCAGACAAAAAACGAACCAGAACGTAAATATTACGAGCAGTGGTAGCAACCGACCAGCTAAGTAAAGGAGGAAAAGAAAAGTAAGCAATAAACAGGAAAATTACCACCTATGACAATACTATAAAGGTTGATTTCATCACCTTTTCCTTCTTAAGAATGGGTCCGTGGGGGCTCTTCTACTCAGGTGCATACTTGGAGTGGGGATAGGAGTAGAAGGTGAAGAAGCGATGGCTTTACCATTTCCCCCAGGCGTGTTCCTTCCGATCTTCGGAACAGAAGTCTTCTTTCCGTCGGCACCGGAAATCCACTTTGAGCCTCTATCGTCACCGCTGCTAGTAGCGTCGTCCCTTCCCCTCTTATTATTATTAATACTATCATTCCCCCTGGAAGCCTCTGCACCCTCCTCCCCCTTCCCTTTATCACTCGCATCGCCCATCTTCTTCATTATTTTCTCCTTCATCTTCCCATCAACGTCCTGGCGCTTCAGTGTATGTGTTGGTGCCGCGAGAACGCTATTCCTGCCTCGGAAGACGCTAAGCTCCTTTGCTTCACGGCGGGCCTTATCAATGATATTCTTGGTTTTACTACCAGCTTTGGAAGTCCAGCTATTTCCCGCCCCACCCCAGCCTCCACCTCCACCGAATGATCTAGGGCGGCCGGTGGGCGGGAGACCCACTGTGCTAGTTAGAAGCTTTGCACGGGATTGCTGCTTCGCAGAGGACATCTTGGTCATTTGTGCGCGGAGTGTCTCGGTAGCAGCCGCCGCCGCCGCATCAGCTGCTCTTTGGAGTTTCTGTGGAGGGGCAGAAAAACAGGTTAGATAGAGGGTTATGGAAAGAGGGAGTGAGAAAGGGAAGTGACGTACATCATAGGCTTTGCTCCAATTCTCCGGTTCCTCAAGTTCCATCTTGCGGAGAGCATCCTGGCCAAAGTGCTTCCCTATAAGAATTTTCCAGATCTCACTGTCTTCACCGCGGATTTGTGGGCAATTTGCCTCAAGCCTTTTCTATATGGTTGGATCGTTATTATTGGAGGGAGTGGATAAGGTAGGATACGGTAAGGTAAATGGTGAGGAGAAGGGTAAGTATGTATATAAAGTGGGGCGGTGAAAGAAATAATGGCAACATACGAGCTGAATAGGAGAGGTAATCTTGAAAAGAACTGGACGAACAAGTGCGTAGTCGAGGTCTCCAATGTCATCGATTGCTAGTAGCAAATCAAAAATTAGTTACGCTGAAGTGAGAAGAGGAAAAAAAGAGGAGAAATACAATCGACATGCTTGATCAGCACATTTTTAGTTAGAAGGTAAAGCGACTTGACATTTCCATGCATATGAGGCGGCATTTTTGACTCGGTTGGAAGCTTTTGAGTAGCTAGCCGGTGGAGAAATATTTTTTGTATATATGTAGATGGGTAGGGCAGAGGTTAGCGGAGGGGAAGGTTATCGTGGTGACCAAGAGAGGCGGTGGTGGTGGGGAAGTATTTAAGATGAAAAAAGGAGGGGAGAGGTTACGGTGCCGTCCGCCTGTGGATGGAGTCGAGCCAGGAGCTCGAGCCAATTGGAGGCCTTTGACGTAGAGCTCCAAGACCCGATTATGTAAGCCCTCGTCCCCAAATCGTCCTCAAACTCTGAACCCAAACCCTGGCTGCCTGCTGCCAGGCGCACCAAATTCAGCATGCTCTGATATCGTACCAAGAAAATTTCCTTGCCGTAACTTTGCACCCTCTCAAAGTTCAACAGCAATGTCTGTAAACCTTGACGAAGGTACATTATCCCCCCCCCGTTGCAATGACCACTTAGATAAACTGCTAACCAGAACTGCAGAAGAATTGATCAAAACCCGACCCCTCCTCTTCGAGCAACGTCCCTACAATCGTGTTTTAAAGCGCTGCACCCCATTACTGAAGCCGGAGCAATTGCCAACGACTTCTGAAGGACTCAACACTTATGGCGAAGAGCTAGAACTGGACTTCAAAGCCTTCGAAGGCGTTATCGCCCGAATCCAGCTCCTCCGCGAGACAAACAAACGAGAAGTAGAACGTTACGAGAAGGAAAAGGGCGACATTCGTACCTCCCCCCTCCTCCCCCCGCTCTGCCCTCAAAAATGTTAATATTTTTCGTGTGTTTATTATAGTCGAGACCGCCACGGCAGCTCGCGAAACCCTCGTCACACTCAGACAAACGCTCCAACTCTCACAACGCGAAAAGGAGAATAAACTCATCTACGACGCAATCGCTAGCGACATCCTATCAAAGAACAAACTCAAGTCCCGTGACGAGCAGGACGTCAACATCGAGCGGCTAAACAAAGAGATCGCAGAATTGGAAGCTGAGCGCGACGAGTACAGGCAAGTATGGAGCGCCCGTCGCGATCAATTCGGGCAGATTGTGGATCAGTTGCAGAAGATGTGGGCGCAGATTAAAGAGGATAAGGACGAGCAAGGTAATCTAGCTTTACCTCTTTGCTTGAGGGAAGAAAACTGACTGGTGATCGCGAACATACTAGACCGCAGAGAAGGTATGTCGGAAGAGGAAGAAGTCGAAGTCCCAGTTATTTCCAGACAATTCTCCGAATTGAATACACCTTTCAACATATCTACGCCTAAACTCAGTGCCAGCCATGCCGCAACTCCAGTCCCCGTCATTACGCATACCTCCCCGGACGATGAGAAGGAGGAGGGTGAAGCAGATGAAAAGGAAGAAGGCGAAGCCGACGAAGACGAGGACATCGAATTTACCGACCCCGCGGCTAGGAATGGCGAGAAGGGGTCGGTGGCGCCGCCAGACGCTCCGAACATCCCAGACTCGGAGAAGATGGACTTGACCTAGACACTCTTATTATAATAATAATAATATTCTCCCTTCCGCTTATATCCTCCACAAAACATCTTGTGTCATTACACTGGGGTTTCCTGTACTGCACTTGTAGCATCATGGTTTTGTAAACTGGCAAAAAAAGAAAAAGTCACGAGTGGGGTGTTGGTAAATGACATGTAGAGTAGTCCGGCAAATCACTCGAGATGGGGATGAACTCGATATTTGTTAAGATAGAAAAGCCTGTCATTAGCAAGCTAAAAGTTGATACTCATATGTATTAATCTACTGGTAATTCACCATTAACTACACACGAATCTAAAAATACATCCACGAGACCCCCACCCCGCGGTTCTACTTCCTCGAACCAGCTCCATACCTCTCCTCCACAATATTCCCGACAACCCCCGCATCATTTTTATCTCCCTTCTTCGGCCCCCTTCCTCGCTTCCGCTTCTTCCCGCCACCATTGCGTTTCGCAACAGTTCCGTCGTCATCATCCTCATCCCCGAAATCTCTACTCCCGCCGAATCCAAAGTCGATGTCGAAAGCGTCTCTGTCCGCAGCCTCTATGAGCACCTTCTGGCGCTTCCTGGCTTCGTCCTCGGAGGGCGTGGGGAAGGCTTTTAGAGTCGAGGCTTTGGCTAGTGCTGCCGCGAGTTCGGGGTTGGAAGATAGGAGGGCCGAGGCTGAGGATGGGGGTTTATATGTATCTGAGGGAGAGGAGGAGGCCGGCTCGTTGAAATAGTTTACTTTCGGTTTCGGTGCAAATGGTGGTGGTGGTGGTATTGAGAGTGATGAAGGAGAAGAAGGTAGATGAGGGTTTTGTGAGGAAGGTTCTGGTGCCTTGTCGGATTTTGTTTTCTTTGCTGGATGGATTTCTCCTTCGTCGTCTTCCCCTTCCCCTTCTAAGGAAGAAGATGAGTCGTCGTCGTCGCCCAGGCCTGATAAAGGATTGTATTCTGTTCCCACCCCTTCGAATATATCGATATCTCCATCTTCCTCTTCCTCCTTCTTCTCTGTCCCTCCGGGTATAGGCGGCGGAGGCACCATCCCCATAACCCTCGTAGAAACTGGTTTCGGTTCACCACCACTCTTCTTATCCTTCTTGACCATCTTCTTGACCTTGCCATCTGCGCCCGTGACATATTTCAGCTTCGCACCGTTCTCGTCCTTTTTCTCCTCCTTCACGCCGATCTTCTTGAACTTGGAACCAAGCACAGAAACCGGCTTCGCAGCCTCCCTGCTCCTCCTCAATTCCGCCAATATCTCTGCGCGAGTCTTCGGCGCCAAATTCCCCTTCTTTTTCTTCTCTTCTTTCTTCTCGGGAACAATATCCTTCTCGAGAACCTTATCTAGAACGTCCTCCTCATCCTCGCTATTTTGCCCCTCTTGCTCCTCATTGCCCCCATCATCTCTGATCGCACGCATGACGTCCTCACCCCTGCGCACCTTGTCCAAAAGTTTGAAATCCAACCCCTTGACAAGATGCGTGCTCGACACATCGCCACCCAGTAACTTTGTCTGCCGAACATACTCCTCGTGCTCTATCCCGCCCTTTTTGTAGAATTCTTCCAGCGCCGCCAATCGCCCACCCCTCTCGTCGCTGTCGTCGCATTCTCTGTCTTTCGTCCGGTCGACGTAGCCTTCGGGCAGCCGTGTTCCGAGGGGTGCGGCTGAGGAGCGGAACGTTTTAGCCTTTTTGTCGGAGGTGTCGTTTGCTGCCAGCTGACGGGCGGATTCGGATTGTGCTGATGAGCCGCCGAGGACGCTTCGTCTGTGGATCCGCAGATTCACTTGGTTAGCTGTCTCCTAAATAGTAGGAGAAGGCAACAGAGGGAGGGGTGTGTACGGGGTCATCGGGATTGAAGACAACAGCTTAGAACCCAACGCCGGAGTGGCAGAGGGCCTATTTTGCTTGGATGTGTTGGCGGGACGGGGCGATACAAGGAGTTTGCGGAATTGTGCATTATTCATTTTTCGGGAATCGTCTCTATGAAAGGATCGAGTGTAGGAGTTGTTGTGCGTAGGAGTGCCTGGGATCCCTTCGTTCGTTTTCAGGCACTACGCTAGGTCGGCTTCTTGACCACCTTGGGGTTGATGCATATCACAAACTCTTCACTAAAAATCAGGAGGCTTGGCACCACCACCATGTTCATGCTAGCCGCACATGTCATCAATAAGGTGCAGGCGGATGTGAATCCATACTTTTTCACATAATCTGTTCCGAGATTGTGAGATTTTGGAGTTGGAAGGATTTCGCAAACCATTGCTCTCTGATCAGGCAGTATTGTTTTTTTTCCAGTGTCTATCTCCTGTACAGGCACCCCTAGTGCGAGACTCTCGAGACTCTGAAACAGAGTGTATGTATATTTTCAAATCAAGAAACAGATAGAAGCTGATATGTGATAATATAATAAGGAGCCCGTGATCAGGCATTCAGAGTCAATTCTTTTACAATCGCCAGCAGGTCGATTCAGAGTCAGGTATACCTTATTGAAGGCTAAAAGTATTTTCCCTAAAGTCTGTTATGGTAAGCCAAGCTAACAAGTACCAAGGCATCTGAATGGATATTTCAGAAGAGATTTTTGATGCTTGGGATCACAAAGGCCTCCATGCACCACCCTTAAACCTTGATGATTCCAAAGACAAAGTTGAGATTCAAGGATATAATTCTGAGGTTAGTTACGAAGATGAGGAAGATGGACTCGGATGCAATACCAATAAGAATAAGGAAGAGAGGAAAGCCGAGGAGTACTGTGAAGCAAATCAGCCGAATGATGGAGTACCAGGAGGTATTGCCATGCTACAGCTAATGCGATATGGAACTGTCTTACATCCTGAAGTTCCACGATTTGACTCCTTTCAACATACTGCACCACATTATAATGGAGTAGTTTATCTTCCGGAGGACTTCAACATTCAGCCTACTCCAAGTGGAAATCCTGAAGAGGATGGTCAACATCTACGGAGTAGTACCAGTGAACTGAATTGTAGTCCACATACTCCTTCTCCTCTGTTATTTTTTATATTGCTTTTTTTCAAGGAAGAGGAGTTCTAAATTTTGGCAATAAATACTAATTCTTACCCTAGGTAAAAGGGCACAGGGAGGCAGGGAAGGCCATGGAGACCAACTTGTATGGATGAATTGAAGATTTTTTGTAGTTTATCAATCTATATGGGTATGTATCAAAGTAGAACTTTTCAAAAACTTTGGGTCAGGAACTATGAGTTTCTAACACATGAGATTAATCAATATATCATCTTGGTTGACTTGAAGAAGCTGAAGACATATTTTCATATTGTTCACCCAAGAGATACTCCAATACCAAAATCTAAGTGGTTATATAAAGTTCAATGTCTAGCATACAATTGCAACATGGATATTAGCATTAGTGTCTACCAGTGTTAGGCATATAAGATATCCCAAGAGGACTCCAAGAATCCTGAATCTCAAGGCCGAACCTGTAATAGGCGCTAGTTTTTTTTTTTTTTTTGTTAAATCCGTGGTTTTATTCGTACTAAGTACAGGAAAATCCTGGCATTCACCCTGAGGTATGGCCTAAAAACCCCAATAACATAAGAAACTTCGCCTCCCTCATAAAATAACAAATAACAATAGAAACACTATCATAAACATCAAGTCACTAGCCCCAGGGCAAAAATCAAAATCAGGACCTCAGGTCCGAGTCTCGCGTAAACGGAAAAATTCCCAACCTAACTGGAAAGTTCAACCTATTCTGCATTACAAAGGAAACAAAACCCTTCATCAAGGCTTTCCCTTTATCCCCTCTTTCCCATAGGGCTGAGCCTGGGCTTATGTCAAACATTCCCTGATCTACCCCCTCCGTTGGCCGAGCCAGGCTGGGGCAAACAGTAATCACATGTTCGAAGGTCTGAACTGACTGTAGACATAGGTCACAAG